>JAJEKB010021941.1:0-51583 GCA_022393335.1 Macrotrachela quadricornifera | reverse complement strand
GTAGCGACATTGGAGTTTACATTTGGAGCTCACTTAGCTCGACCGACTTCTCCTTAAGGGTGAGGGTGACGACTTATGGATCGACCGATTTTGAAGATAGTTGAAATGAGAAAAGAAATACTGCTATATATAGAGTGACTCCTGTCAAAACAAAACGGTGAATGGGTAGTTGACACAAATCCTATTGAAAGACTTAAAATCTTGTATTTCGGAATTCTCAATAGAAAGAGTGTCTAATTAATTAATTATTTTAATTAGAATATGAATCTATGAGGGGAGTTATACCCTCTATTGAAAGGAGGGCTTACGCTTAGTGAGTAAATTCCGTTCGTTCGTTCGTGAAGTCTTTTGTATATTAATACAATGCACGAAAGCACTTATGTTCAGTAAAACTTGACCAAAGGGTAATCGAGGGTGGTGAGTCCGAATCCGAGGTCAGATTTAACTAATTATTAATTAAACATCAATTATTCAACGGTTATTTCATACAAATTCAATGGATGGGAAGAATAACGTTTTCGTCTACTGATCGAATAGAATGAAAGGAAACGGCGCAAAGAGAAAAGTCATCCACGCGTTGTTCGTCGAATGCAAAAAAATCAATTTCAGTTGATATTAAAAAAAAGTTATCTTTTTTCTTGATTTTTGCTAAACATCTATTCATCTTTACAAACTTCATTAAAACTCTTGGATGAGCATCATTCGTCTTTCTCTTTCTATATTAAGTATAATCACAATATCATTAACACATAATGACATACGATTGTTTTTTCTTTACAAAATTTTATTAATACCATTGAGAAAGGAGGAAAAAAGCAAGCGATGAAGCGAAGGATACACAGTTGAAAACCATATGATGGGTTATAGCGATCTCTAGGAAATTGTGCATATTAAGCACATCAAATAAATTTCCGGAAATCAGATTTATACTTAGAATAGACTAAGTAGATCTACTAGATATTATGACCGCAATGGACCTAGCTTCCATTATAAGATGGAAAAATAATTAAATTAGCACACTCTTAAAAAAATCCGTATTTTTGGAAACCTATTTTGGGTTCCCGATTGTGTTACTATCGGAAACCTTTCAAGGGTTTCCGAGATCTCGGAAACCCACTCACAGTTTCCGAGAATACCCACGTTAAAAACCTTCTATAATGCAAATAAAGCCATACATCATAACTAACATTCTGATGCACGCAACTACGCCTTATACTATTCAAATTGTACTATATCCTACACGATTTTGCATCTATTCCTAAAATACTTACTCATACACAAACACGAAAATCACATCGGGACGCAGCATAATCACCTTCTGGAAGATCACTCCTAACCGGCCGTATAAGGGAGTCCGATTAGCAAACAATTCATAAAGACCATCTTCCCGAGAACTATTTTGCCGTCTTGATACAATAAAATACACTACATAATGATATTCCATTGTTAATTACCAAGCCATTTCCACTAAATATTAACCTATGAAAAAGGAAGAAAGATATTTTTTGTTCAGAGAATGATTTCTTACCTTGTATTAAATATTGATTATTGACTTTGATTTTAATCGACGTCACCAAGCCATCCTGCTGTCCATTTTGATATAAAAAAGAAAAACAAAATTTTTTCTTCAAAATGTCATTTCCTACCTTGGATTAAAGATTGATTTTTGAATTTGTTTACATGCCGTGTCGACAAGCCATCTAAGTGTCCTTCTGGATATAAAACAAAAAAAAATTTTTCTTGATAAAACAATTTCTTACTGTAAATTAAAGATAGATTGTTAAAGGACGGGGGCGTATAAGAACAGGAATCGGCCCATCTCTAATTTATTGAAAGGTGCTTATCAAAAGATGCAGAAAAAGATGGCGAATCTTTCTATGATATATTCAATCCAATTGACATACTCCTTGATGGTTTTATATGACTGATTTCACATCATATTTTTGCCTAGTTTTGACAGCCAAAAATGATTTTATTTTGACGCGAACCTATACAAAAAATAGTGTTATCTGACTGCAAATATTCTCATCTGAAAGAGCGAAAAATTCTGCACAAATCCTCATATAAGTTATCCGAAAAAAACAGGAAAAAAATTTTTTTTCCATGCACATACTATCAAAAATGCATGAGGAGCAACCAACTATGATGTATGTTGCTTGAAAAGTTCCAACAAAAAAGTGCTACAATGAGATCTCTTTTATCACATTCGATGCAGTTCTTCACGGGCTACAAATTGGTATAGTTGATATCTTTTCAATGGTTGAATCGCTAAGCGTTGTAATGAGGATTTACTACAGAAGTTGCTTCAAATCGTGGATTTGGTACGATTTTTTAAACGAAAACAAGATTGTTTATGGAAGAAAGGCGACAATTTTTATTTAATGCATCATTTTGTTGTGAACTCGCTCCGGATGATTTCTTGAACGAGATTCAGTTTTTCGCACGTATTAAAGTCGTTTTTTCGGAAGAGTCCATCAGTCATCACGATTCTCTTGCTCGTTCTTTTTCTTTTCTAGGTACTGTTTTGACAGATGTCAAAAGGATATATATGTATACGTGTAAAAGTACATATATAGAGAGACATTCACAGAAAGAATGTATTTCGTGTCGACGATATAGATTGCTCTTAGATCACTTTTATTGTTTAGATATATCATCGAGGTGAAGATTGTGATGGATATATATGATATCGATATAAGATATCTCGTTCTAACTACGAGACGTATTCTAATGTTGTATGTTTTCTTGGATGTATAAATACTGGAGTTCGTGGTTCAATAAAATCAAACTTAAGCTATAGTCGATAAAGTACACTTCCAAATGCCAAGAACGAATCGAATTACATGTGTTGGTTGCGATAAACAAATGGACGGAAATAATCAACATACATGTTCAAACCAACTTTTCCGGTTATTTCTCTCCGCTCGGTGCTTGAAAAAAGTGTCTGCTTCTGATCATGCTTGTCGAAAATGTCGAGGGAAATTCGGCAACTGGATGAAGAAGAGAAAAGAAGATTTTGGTGATTTGAATAATTCAAATACTGTGGTGAAAGTTATGGTAACTATTGATACTTTTGATTTCGATGAAGGTACGATTACTTTGATTTAGTACGAGAAGACGGCAGAGGTGGGTGTGCAAACAGATGAAGAAATAAAAACAATAGAAATTCCAATCAGTCGCACATCAGCATCACATCGGTTAGTTAAAGTTATTTTGAATTCCGATTTTGTTTTTGCATATTTTCTTTCATTAAGAACTTGTCTGGTGTGCAAGAAAAATGACGTGGCTCCATCTAAGGTCTTGTCGAAAGAGCAACAGAAAATGGTTTTTGTCAGACGAGGTATTGTTGTGCCTGCTGGAACTCGATGTTGCCGACGCCATCTTTACAATAACCATCTCACCTTCGATGCTCTTCAACAAATTACAGCTGCTAAAGTCGGTAGGATGACATTTGATGCTAATAGTGTTATAGAGTTGGTAACTGATTGCTGTACCACCATCCAAAACATGAAGACATTTGATTTTGATGATCCAACTTCTTTGAATGAAGAATCATACTATAATATGACTGGTTTAAAAAAAGGTATAAATTGTTAAATAATATACTGTATGTTAATTTTTTCTTCAGGACAATTCCATAATTTGTTGAGTAGTATTATATCGATGCGTAATTCTTATGTTCGATCAGTTCGTGTTGCACTGGCTGTCTTTCTAGTTAAGATGCGATTAGGTATCAGTAATCGGGTACTAGCCACGTTATTCCACTTGAAGAACAAACGCGTTGTTTCACGAATTGTTCATGCAGTAACACAGGCGCTATTGAAAGATTTTGTTCCTTACCATATTGGCTTCCAACACATCGAAAGAGAGACCATTCTCATACATCATCAAACCTATATCGCTTCAAAACTAATGGCTGACAAAGATGATCAAGTTATTGTGGTAATGGATGGGACTTATTTATATGTTCAAAAGTCGACAAACAATCAATTCCAACGGCGTTCATTTAGTATGCACAAGCATCGTAACTTGATCAAACCTATGATTACTACGGTAACCGTGAGTAACACTTGTGTCTATTTTCAACGAATAAGATTTATAAAAGATTAATTCGAAATTTGCTATATAGGATGGATACATCTTGAGTATCGTGGGACCATTTCTAGCCGATGGTAAAAATAATGATGCTTCAATCGCCAAAAATATATTCATTAACAACGAACAAGATATATTAAACTGGCTGCATGACGATGATATTATCATCGTCGATCGTGGTTTTCGGGATGCCATCAATACAATTGAAAGATTTGGTTTTAATGTTGAAATGCCTGATTTCCTGAAGGGAAAGAAGCAATTGTCTTGTAAAGAAGCAAATCACTCTCGCTGTATTACCGACGTGAGATGGATTATAGAAAGCGGCATGCTTACTAACGAAGTATTTTCGAATTTTATATTTCATTTAAACGATCTTTTTACTAGTGAATGGAAAGATTAAGCAATGGCGATATTTCCCCCAAACCATCCCAAACTCGAGTATTCCTTTTGTTGGTAGTTACTTAAACATCATCTGTGCTCTACTCAATGCTTACCAAACAACGAATAACATCGACACACTAAACAATACAAAATGGGCAACAAGAATGCTAAATCTTCGTGACAAACAAAACAAGCTACAAAAGCGTTTAGAACAAATCGATACAAGCGAAAATAACCCACATTGGAAAAAGTTCGAAGCAAAAATGATCAATTTTCCAACTCTATCTGAAAATGATGTGGAAGATATTTGTTGTGGTATTTATTCTATGTGTGTGAGTTACACAGTCTAAAGAGCTATTTTATTTTAGAGACCTACCAAATCAAACAAGCGAAAAGCTATATTGCCGAACATATTAAACCATCACCCATCGATGACGATGAATATGAATTCATGGCCGAAGTGTCCTCGAGATATAAAGATCTTGTACGAGTGCGTTTTGCTTCCAGACATTCGAATAGAAAAAAATATATAGCAACTGTTCAATTTGATGAACGCAATACCAACGAACCAATTAAAGGGTGGTTCTGTACAGGTCTGGCTGGAGCACGAATTATTGGATGTTGTGCACACGTAACAGCTCTGATATGGTATCTTGGTGTCTGCCGCGGTGTAACCAGTCCTACTACTAGTCAACTCTCTGCAAGCAACTTACTTAATGTTGTCGACGATTGCATTCAATATTCAGATGTTGAAACAAGTGATGATGGCAGCATCGGTAGTGATCAGAGCGACAGCGACGATGATTAATTTACATAATCTATCTGTGTATTATGGAAGTGCTAAGCGTTACGTTTTCTTATTATTCAATAAAGCTAAGTTTCTCGAATCTTATGTCAATTTTTGATCAAATTTCAAAATACTAAAACCTATTCAAGGTACGTTTTACTATAATTGCGAGCCCTCACCTTCTATATTCCAGCAAATAATGTTATGCTTCATCACAATAACGATATTTGCTATTTTTTCATGCGTCCAACACCTGCATACTACCCTCACTTATCATGATAGAGTATCACATCAATCTTTATATTTTATGCTCTGCATGCACCTATCGATTAGAAAAATAAAAGACTATCAACTATTTCATTTTGTAGCCCGTGAAAAACTGCATCGAACCTGATAGAATGTGCGTTGAAAATTTTTTTTTTTCTGTTTTTCAGAACCACTTACATAAGGATTTGTGCAGAATTCTTGCTCTTTCAGGTGAGAATATTTGCAGCTACATAACATCATTTTTTGCGTAGGTTCCAGTCAAAATAAGATCATTTTTTCGTGTTAAAACTAGGCAAAAATATGATGTGAAATCAGTCATATAAAACCATCAAGGAGTATGTCAATTGGATTGAATATATCATAGAAAGATTCGCCATCTTTTTCTGCATCTTTTGATAAGGTCCTTTCAATAAATTAGAGATGGGCCGATTCCTGTTCTTATACGCCCCCGTCCTTTAAAGAAATTCTTCGTAAACGAATTTTTTTACGACGTTTACCAAGTGAAATAGATAAAATAATTAATCGATCAGTTGCTGCTATTCAGCTGTTACTTTCAGATCCAGTAACCCAGGTCGAACGATACGGTCCGTATACGGCCTTTACAACATAAAAACGGATACTATACTGACCGTAACACTGACCGTATTATCGGGCGCAGTAATACGGTCCGTTCTGCATCCGTACATAGCCGAAAAGTAACCGTTTTGGAGGAGAATACAGTGCGTTTACGATGCCGTAAAATTGTGCCTGTGATTACGGGGCCAAACGACTCATTTTCGGCCGTAAAGTCACCGTTTTGTAACGGTTTACATTCCAAAAACGCATTGTAAACGACTCCGTTTTCATCGACCTGGGAATTAATAAAGATTGACGTGCTAGTTTAATCTCATCTTGTTCGAAAACACTCACACAATATAAATTTGATTTAATGTCTATTAATCTTGCTACCATGGAAAGTATTAAACATGGGCATCAACTAGTACTTGCCGAGTTACAAGACAAACTAATACAAGCGAATTTCGACTTAACAATCAAACAAATAATTGAAAATCGCCAATAAACGATGCGACAACGTCATGAAGTATATTTAAAACATCTACTGAATACTTTTTTCGACGAAGCTCCGACGACAGTCACAAACGAATAAAGAAGCAGATTCGTCGTCGTCGGAGCAGTCAACCATTTATTTATAAAACAATCACTGCTTCATCACCGTTCATTGAAGTCGATTTAGAATTAACATCAGCACAGATGTCTATGGTGATTAATGGTTTCAAATACATTCTACCATGTCAAAGTCGATTTTCTCGTCAAACTATCGATGAAATTCTCAGCGAACAGTATCAGAAAATACCTTCAATTGTAAAAGATTGTCTGAAAGATCATCGGATACCAGCAAATGATGAACGAACACAAAAAATCTTTTCAGAATTAGAATATCAGATACATGAACTTCAATTTACTAGAGTACCAGAAAGATTGAAAAGACGGGCTCAGTATGAATACAAAGTTGTTCGAAGTATTCAACGTCTTCTACGTCAACGATCAGATGTTGTTATACGTCGAACAGATAAAAATAAAGTCTTTTACAATGGTAAAGCAGATGATTTTGAATGGAAAGCAAAAGAGTATATGTTAAAAACACAAGCCTATGAAGAAATCAGAGATGGTCATTCTCCGTTAACCAGTATTTTAAATAGTGTACAAACTTTACTTGAGTGTTTAGTTAAGTAACATGCTATAACAAAAAAACAATATGATCAATTATGTCCAAAACTGAACGCGATCGAATTGGGTCATTTTCATGGTCTACCTAAACCTCATAAAGTGTATTAATAATTTGAAATAAGATATAATTACTAATATTATTTTTCTTTTAGCCTGGAACAGCTTTAAGACCCATTATTGCATGTATGTGCGTACCGGTAACAATGATCTCTTAGCACCTATCTATCTGAAAGTGACTCGCAAATATACATTCACTAACGATATTGATGTCATTCGAACATTAGAGAAATATGTTACTAATGAATATATGAAAACAATCGCAAAATTCATCACTAATGATGTAGAGAACCTTTATACAATGATACCGAGAGACGACGCACTCACAGCACTAGCTCTATTTTGTGTTGAACAATCATATCAAGGCAAAATTGGAACCTTTTCTATTGATGACATCATCAAACCGGCTCGTCTCATTTTGGATACAAACTGTTTTGCCTATAACAACACGTACTATCGACAGATTCGTGGCGGAGCAATGGGTTCAGCATTTACACAAGTATTAGCAAATATCTACATGTTCGAATGGGAACAAGATTTAATTCATCATCTAGAACTACATTGTGGAGTTTTTTGGAAGGTTAGTGGGATATTTCTAATAGAAAGAAATTTGCATCCCATTTATCTCCTGTTCTATAGATATATTGATGATATTCTCATCGTAATAAATGAAGCTATTGATGAATTCAATCTTTATCTGGAGAAAGCCAGATACAAAGATATAAATATAAAAATTGATTCTACTATAAGTATGTCTGTTCACTTTCTCGATATCACTATTACGAATGAGAATGGTCGATTAAGAACATCAATTTATCATAAAGCGACCAGCGAACCATATATTTTGCCATATAGATCTGATCATCCACAACATATTCATCGAAATGTTCCATATGCAGCCCTATTACAAGCGGCACGTATTTGCTCGAACGTCGCTGATTTTGATCGAGAACGAGCTCATCTCGATATGTCATTATTATTGAGTGGCTATCCATCAGCCTTCATATCGAAACAATTCAACCGACTCTTTCAACTAAATAACGCAATACCTATGTTGAACCAACAAAACAAATATTCATATGATTGTCTACATCAAAAATTACTCTACCAACCTACACGAAGAGAAAAACAACTAGAGATAATGATAGAAGACCCAGTACGAAAACCACTTGTATTACAAGCTAAAATATGGAATCGACAAGAAATGCATCCACATTATCTCTTTGACAGTGGATTAACCGTGTCGATGTCGAGATTATTCTACCGATGGTGGAAGAGATACTAAGGCTTTACAGAATCTCCACTTCAACAGTTTACCACCAAATTAATTGCAAAAACGAATCGCACTCTAGAAACCTTCTTCATACATAAAAAACCAAACGAAGAACTATTAACCGAATGGGATCCGTTCAAAGAATAAACTTTATTACATTTACAAACAATTTACACACTTTTTAATTCTTGAAAGCACTTTCGGATAAATATCCTATTTTCCATTCTAAAACAAACCTGATCAAAAAGTACTACTAGGATTATCTCGTTTTATAGAAAGTTACAATCAAAAAAAGCGAACCATGCAAACTTTGACTTGAGAGCAAACATTGATGTGCTCCAAACAATAAAAGATTGTACGAATAATTCGTTAGACTTCAAATTGACAAATACTTCTCACTAAACTGAGCTATTTACGGAAAAGTCATTATTGTATAAAAACTTTTACCAAATTCAGCATGTATGCAGATACACATCTTTTTCACGACTACCTAAGAAAAGCAAGTAAAATCCTCGAAAAATCTGTAAACTGCTTTAACCATCCATCAAACGAATAAATATGATTCCAAAGTTGCCTGATGAGTCCATTAAACAAGGACGAAACGCGTCGCAATAAAACTGCTTGAAATTATTATCTAGGAAACTCATCGTCACCCCTGTTTTAGGCTAAAGAATAACGATTTCTTCGATGAATATGTTATTTTATTCGAATCCCGATTATAAAAGTAGTATTTGTAGTTCTCTATAATATAATCTGTTTTTTAAATCTTATTATCTCGTCGAAATAGTGAAAGGTAAGCTTTTTCTCTCTCTCCCGTTGGAGCACCAGGTACGTATTCATAAACTGAATCTTCGATTGATTCAATTGTCCAACCATTCTTCGATGAAAAAAGTTCATTTAAATCGGCCTTTTTCAAACGACGTGGTCCTTTATCAAAGGTTGCCTTTTCACTACAACACAATTGAATATATAAGCCACCAGGTTTGATCAAATATTCGAGATTTTTCATGTAAAGTTGACGATCTTCATTGGAAAAACAATGAAAAACAGCTGCATCGAGAACAGTATCATATGAATGTTGTTTGATGCTACTGATTTTTGAAAGATCGCCAAGAATGTTCACAACTTCAAATCGAATGTTTACTTGATTCTTTTCGGCTTTTTCACGAGCAATCTGAATGGTCTTTGGAACCTGAAACAAAACTATTGATGAAAAGAAAAGTTAACGAAACTGAATTTACCAAATCAAACCCTGTGACAGAAACATTATTTGCATGTTTAGCAATATAGATTGCGTTGTCAGCAATACCGCAGCCGATGTCGAGTACTTCACCACTGAAAAGACCTTTTTAGGGATGCACCAGTTCCAGTCATGACTGGTACCCAGTCCGACTGGGTACCCAGTCCGACTGGGTGTTCAATCATTGGAAGGGTATCTTTCGATCCTAAAGTCCTATATTATGGGAGTATCTTTAAGTCCTCAAGCCCTATATTGGGAAGGTACCCATAGATCCTCAAGACCTATATTATGGGATACCCTCAGGCCCTCAAGTCTTATATTATGAGGTACCCTTAGGTCCTCACATTCTATATTACGGGGGTACCCTCAAGTCCTCAAGTGCTGTATTATGGGGCATCCTTAAGTCCTCAAGTCTTATATTATGGGGGTACCCTCAGATCTTTAAGTGCTGTATTATGGGGTACCCGTAGGTCCTCAAGCCCTATGTTGGGAGGGTACCAACAGGTCCTCAAGTCCTATATTATGGCGGTACTCTCAAGTCCTCATGTGCTGTATTGTAGGGTACCCTCAAGCCCTCAAGTGCTACATTATGGAGGTACCCTTAGATCCTCAAGTCCCATATTATCGGGGTACCCTCAAGTCCTATATGATGGGATACTCTTAGGTCTTCAAGTCCTATATTAAGGGGATACCCTGAGGTCCTCAAGTGCTTTAGTATGGGACACCCTTAGATCTTCAAGTCCTATATTGTGAGGTACTCTCAGGTCCTCAAATCCTATATTAAGGAGGTATCCTTAGGTCCTCAAGTCCTATATTACGGGGGTACCCTCAGGTCTTTAAGTGCTATATTATGGGGTACCCTTAGGTCCTCAAACCCTATGTTGGGAGGGTACCAACAGGTCCTCAAGTCCTATATTATGGCGGTACCCTCAAGTCCTCATGTGCTGTATTGTAGGGTGCCCTCATGTGCTGTATTGTGGGGTACCCTCAAACCCTCAAGTGCTATGTTATGGAGGTACCGTTAGGACCTCAAGTCCTATATTATCGGGATACCCTTAGGTCTTCAAGTGCTATATTATGGGGGTACTTTTAGGTCCTCAAGGCCTGCATTGGGAGGGTACCTATAGATTCTCAAGTCGTATATTGGAAGGGTACCTGTTACACGCATATACATTATATGCTGTCATACATTGCTCCTTATCGATATCAGATATTTTCCATCCGCATTCTTTGCTTCTTTTTCTTTCTGTTTCGCTCTGTGTTATGTTTTTGTTATTCATCTGAGTCAAAGATCGCATTCAAAAGAGTCGAATAAAATGGTTCTCTGGTAGTACCTATAGGCATAGATGGAAGCGGTCTGAGTTTTTAGCTACGGATATCAGTAGCGGTCTTGAAAGAATCAGATCGGACCGGCGGGTGTATGGTTTCACCGCTCTACCGATCTTCGCCGGCCTACGGATCTCTACTGGTCGGCCGGTCTTCACAGCTCTACCTGTCTTTACCGGCTTAACAGTAACATACAAATCTGCCAGTGGAAAACGGATTCCGTCCGTTGAGTTCCATTTATAGTGAACTTAATTAAATTACCGAAGTATATCATGAAGGTACACTCTAAAAGAAATAGGAACTTTACCGCACCCTTCAAAAAGGTTTCGTAGATGTCTAAAAGCTTCCAAATGCGTTCAAAAGCCTGAGTAAACGATTGTTAATATCTACGAAACCTTAAAAGGATCTGGGCGCGGACACACGCTCCGAACCATTTCCTACCAAATCCTTTCAAGTTCCGCACAGCAAAAAAAAGGTTTCGTAAGAAAATACGAAACTTTCATAGTTGTCTATTAAACCCTATGCTTTCGTACTATTATTTTATACAAAACCAAAAGGTTTACTAGGAAACTATAAAGGTTTCGTATTTTCTTACGAAACGTGGTTTTTGCTGTATGGAACTTAAAAATGTTTCGTAGGAAATGGTTCGGAGTGTGTGTCCGCGCCCCGATCCTTATAAGGTTTTGTAGATTTTAACAATCGTTTATTTAGGCTTTTGAACGCATTTGGAAGCTTTTAGACATCTACGAAACCTTTTCGGAGAGTTCGGTAAAGTTCCTATTTTTTTTACAGTGTAGAACGTCTGAAAAATTCTATACTAGTGTTTAATAGAAATGCGTAATTAATACTAGTATACGATATTTCAAGCATAGCACCTTTATTGTATTCTTCGGTAATTTAATTGAGATTGCTATAAATAGAACACAACGGACGGAATCAATTTTCAGTGGCAGATCGGTATATTACGATTGAGCCGGTAAAGACCAGTAGACCGGTAAAGCCCGATAGACCGGTAAGGATCGATAGTCCGGATAGACCGGCAGGCGGGTAAAGAGCGGTAGACCGGTAGAGACCGACAGACCGGCGAACACTGCTAGACCAGTAATGATCGGTGGATATATAGATCTGGCGGTCTGAAGTCAAAACTGGTAGCGGACCGGATCGGCCGGTCGACGGTACCGGTTGCATCTCTGCCTGCATGTCATCAAGTCCTATATTATGGAGGTACTCTCATGTCATTAAGTGCAATATTATGGCGACACCTTTAGATCTTCATGAGCTATATTATGGAGGTATCCTTTGGTCCCCAAACACTATATTGAGAGAGTGCCTCTGAATCATCAAGTCCTCTATTATGGAAGTACCTTCAGATCTTTAATTTCTATATTATGAGGGTACACATAGGTTCTCAAGTCCAGTATTGGAGTGGTATCTCTGGATATTCAAGTCCTATTAGAGACAGCTATGAATGTAACACAAGTGGTACCTGCTAATAACACTCGATCTTGGTATGCCTGGTATTGGCATTGGTGCACGGAGCTGTAGGTCCCTCACGTCAAATATCAATACTTTGTAAAATCGTCAACAGCTTCCCATTGCTAGATCACAGTATTCCGTTAAACTTTTAAAAAAATCATAATTGTCATGGCCATTGGCCATGATACATCCTTTTCTCTCATGTTTGTTTGGTTTCGTTCACACTCCTCTCACATATCTTTTCCTCCTCTCACATGTTTTGTTCTTCCCCTCTGATTTCGAGTGGGAGAGGATGTGTTGGAACGTGATGTATACATGAGAGAAGGCGTTGGAAGCGGTAGATATATATTGTTCTGTTTTCGTGTATGTTGTGGGTGGTGTGCTTACATTCTTTTTTGTTTGGATTTGTGTTCGGTTATGGAATAAAGATTTCGTTCTTCACAATAATTTTCTAAAAATATTCTTTCTTAAAGGATACATAAAATTCGAAAACCCTGAAAAATCAATAATAAATTCGAAATTCTTTCATCAGGAAATACTTTATCTTGAGTAAATAACCATTTTTCAGAAAGCTTGATCGAAAGTTTTCGGCACAAGGAATCAGAACCTGTTATTAATTTTCAAAACCTTGACGTCCAATGTCAGGGGCTAGCGCCGTCTATCCCAATGTCAACACCAGCCAATACTAAAAATGATTGCTATTCACTGATATTAGTATCGCTACATCCATATTGCTATACAAGAGGATATAAGAACGTAGAGGTACACTCCTAGTACAGGACTTCACGATTCAAAAGTATCCGGATAATATAGCACGTGAGGACCTAAAGATGCATCCATAATATAGCACTTGTGGACCTGAGGATACCCATAATATAGCACTTAAGGAACTGAGAGTACCTCCATAATATAGGAGTTGAAGACCTATAGGGACCTTCCCAATATAGCACTTGAGGATCTGAGGGTACCTCCATAATATAGGGCTTGAGGACCTGAGGTTACCCAGAATATAGCACTTGAGGACCTGAAGGTATTCCAATAATATAGGAGTTGAGGATGTATAGGTATCCTCCCAAGATAGGACTTGAGGACTTGAGTGTATCCCACAATATAATACTTGAGGACCTAAGGGTACCTCCATAATGTAGGACTTGAGGTCTAGGGATACTCCATAATATAGCACTTGAGGACCTGAGAGTACTCCATAACATAGCACTTGAGGGCCTTAGGGTACCCCCATAATATAGGACTTGAGGACCTGGAGGTACATCATAATATAGGACTTGAGGACCTATAGGTACCCTCCCAATATAGCACTTGAGGACCTGAGAGTACCCCCATAATATAGAACTTGAGGACCTAAGGGTACCTCCATAATATAGGACTTGAGGATCTGAGGGTACCCCCATAATATGGAACTTGAGGATGTATAGATGCCCTCCCAATATAGGGCTTGAGGACCTAAAGGTAGGCCCATAATATAGTACTTTAGCACCGAAAGATACCCTTCAAATGATTTAACACCCAGTCATGACTGGGTGCCAGTCGTGACTGGGTACCAGTCGGACTGGGTACCAGTCATGACTGGGTACCCAGTCGGACTGGGTACCCAGTCCGACTGGGTACCAGTCCGACTGGGACCCAGTCCGACTGTACTGGTGCATCTCTAGACCTTTTTCAACAAGACTCATGATTACTAGTTGTGGTCGATTGATTTCCCATGGCCCAATACCATCTTCCGCGAAGCGAAAAAACTTTTCTGCTGGTACTTCATCGTCTCTGCCTGCCATTTTGATCGACTATATAATGAAAGAATAAATAAATGCAGAGGTATTTATACAGACTATAAAATGTCGTATCATCATACAGAACAGAAAGAAATTTGTTAAAGTCATATTCGTTAAATTTTAACAGAGGTAAAAGAAAATAGCAATTGTAATCATAGTAGCCACTTCTTTTGTTCTGTCATCATAGTGGTTGTTATCTATTGAAACAGATTGTTCTCCTACTCGTCATATAAAGTAACAGAAGAAAACGAATATATGAATATTCTGTTCTATAAATAATTTACACCTGCAATAACACATCTCAACGTGAAGAAAATGAAACAATATTTGAGTTTATATTTGCATTATGCGCAAAAATGAGCAGCCGGGTGTGACGGTTCGGAGGAACGGTGACAACCTGCCGCGTGTAGTATTGAGTGGTTTGTACTAAAAAATTTTAAAAGCAAATTGAAGGATCTGAATTTTTTGTAAAATAGCCATTACTGATAATATGACACATACTGTTCAGATGAGCGTGTGCTCGGTGGAAGTTTTAAGAAGAAAATTCAGAAGAAAGTGATTGTTGATGTTTATACACGATTAAGTCGAGAAGCAAGCAAGTCGTAACGACGAGCGAAAGTTGTACGCCAAGTCAAGCACTCAGAAGCAACGAACTGCAGGGACGACGGTGATTAACTGTGAAACGTATCTTATCTTCACTTTAAAAACATCTCAAACCAAACTAAAAGTACTTCCGTTGTGGCATGGAAAATTGCAGCGAGACAAAAAGAGTATGTTACGTGAAACACGATCGATAATTACCGATACCGAATGGGACTGAAGGCTTTTCACGTTATCCAGAAACCATTGAAAATAGAAATTCATATTTCCGATCGTCTGTTGTTATGCGACTGGTTGAAGAAGTGGACTCAGGAGGACTTCTTACACCTTGCACTAGCTGATGAATTTTTGTTTAGAGTGTTGAGAAGCCATATTACCAGAATGACAGGATCTGGACTAAATCTATCGAAGATATTGAAGAGGACGCAAGATATCGTGAAATGGTAAAATCCAAGCATGCATCGGTATCTTCATTCTTTTTGCCGCAAAAAACTGCTTTGGGTGATCAAAGATAAAGCAAAATCCTGGATAGGTCAATACTTCCGTGATACAGTTTTGATTCAGCACGTCTTTCCTTTTCTCAAAAATGAAGAAAATGTTATTGACGTGGATGAAGTAACATTTGTTCACGATAAAGCCCCCTGCATGAAAGCAAATATGATTCAGCAGTTGATCCAGGACAACGATATCAATTTTTGGGGTAATAATATATGGCCAGGAAATTTACCTGATCTCAACGCAGCTGAACGTATTGGATCAATACTGAAGGTTGAAGTCGAGACAAGAATGTTATCTTAGGCCAGACATGATCGGCATCGTGAAGAAACATTAGAAAACCACATATGCAATGTCTTAGAACGTATGTAAACAAATACCGAGCTTTTTGAAAATCTGTTATGTCCATATCAATCTCGATTACAAGCTATCAGAATAGTGAAGGTCGGTGTACAGATTATTGATTATTTTTATTCATTATTGTACCAGGCATATAAAAAATAAACATTGTGTTATGTCCGACGATGTATACAACTAGACGCGTGTGTTCGAGATACCAGTTAGGACATAACTGACGATTATTCTATGTAACCAGGTATATATGTGAATAGACCACAAAGAAAACACGAAAGAAAAGTATGTGAGGTGTAGATGGCATGGTATTTTACCATAACACATTGGTTCGATATATCCGTCATTCTTAAACTACAAGTAACGTTCGTCGAGCAGACTCGCTAAACCTTCGACTGTACGCACTTGGTGTGTTTTTGCGAAAAAACATGGCGATACACACTTAAAAAAAAAGGTGTTTCACGGAACCTATAAAGGATCTTCCCCTGGACATACGGGAAGATCCTTGTTTTTGGTTTTGTAGAAAAAAAGATTTGTATGAAACTCTATCTTCCCCACGTCAAAAAAGGTTCTGTATCGAAGGTTCAGTATAAAACTCTTGTGTGAAAAAGTCAGGATGGTTTTGTACAAATGGTTTCGTATCGAACCATTTTCGAGAAATAGACAAAAGGTTTTGTACAGATAGTATCGTACAAAACCTCTCGACAAAGCAATAGAAAAAGGTTTCGTAAAGATGGTTTCGTAAAAACCACTTTCAGAAATGTGTTCAAAAGGTTTAGTGCTAAATTATTCCAGTCATATTCACTACAGATGAGGCGTCTGCGAACTGATCAATACTTTCCAGGGGTGCTCTTATGCTTAAGATGGTTCGATTTAGGTAAGAAGAAATTCAAAACGACAGTTTTTATTAGACCTATCCTTTGAGAGTGAAGATTTCAGTAGTAGAATTCGTCTAATGATAAAATCCTCACTCTCGAAGGATAGGCCTGATGAAAGCTGGCGGTTTGAATTTCTTCTTACTTAAATCGAACCACCTTGAGCATAAGAGCACACCTGGAAAGAATTGATCAATTCGAAGATAACCCTTGATAAACATTTAACATAAATAATACCGGATCATTGTAAAATTTTGAATACCACATTTGCCGAATTAAAATTAATAACTAAAAAACAAAAGAAAATAATAAATAAAGTTAAACAGTTTTACCTAGAAGTCATCCTATCATTGCTCTACAACAACAAAGAAAATTTTTTAGTGAAAATCAACTTACTTAGTCCAGATGCGGTGCCATCACACAACTAAAAATAAACTACAAGAAACAATATTTCCTAACCTAAAATAATTCCAAAACACTACAATAAAAAAAACCCTACAAGAAGAATTAATGAATAGTGACGATAAAGATGAGTTGTTTGGTGAATAAAATAAAGATGTTCATATATAAAATAAATCCATTGATCATTGAATAAGAAGAAAAATTCGACACAATCTTCAAGCAAACAATAAATCGATCTGTTTATCCGCAAAAAAAACAAGTTATCTATTTCTTTCAGCGCAAAAGAAAAGTCAATGAATATTTTCATCTATGAATAATCAGCACAATACACAAGAAATATCTATCCACGAAGATATTTTCAAAACATCCATCGAAGTATAAAATCTTTGTCTTGTATTACATTTTACAATGAGAAGATGTACATTGAACTACAACGACTAGATACTCACCAACGTATTTCATTATCATACCGAATACATCAGAAGAAGTAACACTGATTATGTTACTAATCAGGTCATGCGCTCATCTGCTAAAATTATTATTATATTTACAATATACAATGCAATGTAATGAGAATACCGAGGAAAATAATCGAAGAAATATCAACGGTAAGACAGATTATCTTTAATAAGGTTTGTTGACTTTTCAACTGATATCAATAACAATTCAGAACTCGTCAAACATTTCAAATTACAAAAAACTGGGCTATTATCTTTTAGTAGTGGCAGGATTTACGAAAACTATTATAATAACATTAATCATCTTTTTCAAGAAAAACAAAAGTGAATCTTATAAAGTTTGACTGTCTTACACTTTAAACATGGAGTTTACAAAGGAAAATCGTAGAAAATGATGAGATCATATTCAGTCGAGGGTCAAGCGAGTCCGGAAGACGACGAGCGTTACTTGTCTTTTAATTAATCACAATGAAATATCTTCCAGTATTCTTACTGATTTCATTGATCTTCATTTTGATTTGGCTTATTCCTTCACCCAATCGAAAGTGGAATTTGTCTCCATAAATTTCACTGAATTATTTGTTCATCGAGAAAAAAATAATTACAATACGATTCGATCTAATCATTGACTGAATTTTGTTTGGAAAGGTAACACATTATTATACAAATAATTGTGGCTGAAGAAAATAAACACACAAGTTCAAATCTTAATCAAAGAAAAAAGATTATGAAAAATTATTTGATCGAATTTATTTATTTAGACGTTTACGTGTTCTTCATTCTCTTATTGAAACTATTTCAGATATATTTTTACCTTAACCATATCTTCATCAATATATTCAACAATTATCTAGAGACAGAAGAAGAATTTCATATGACATGGATACGTAAACAAAGAAATATTTCCGTTTGATTTCTCGTTCAAGATTTTGATCAATATAGGTGACACATCGCCAAATACGTGATATCTTTTGTTGTGTATTAGACAAATGAGATCACCATGGTAGTAACATCAAAGTCAATAGAAGAAGGATGATTTCAATAAATAGGAAATATTCAAATTCGATTCATATTCAATTTAATTCAGATCAAAATGAAGAAAATATGTTTCAATTGTATCATTATTTCAAAAGTCACATTGTAATTCAAAATAATATCATTATACAGGGTGGCCCAAAAGTCGGTATACCGAAAAAAAATGAAATATCTTCCTTATGGTTCGAGCAAATGAGCTGAATTTTTTACCAATGATAGAGGCATGTTCAAAGTTTATATTCATAAGAGCACGTCTGGAGAGATCCTTTGTTGAGCATCATTATTGATCTCAACATGAAAAATTTTACTTTTTCAAGATGGGAAAGAAAACAATATACCTTATAGAGGGTCTTCAGGCATGTTTTTATGGATATAAACCTCGAACATATTTCTGTCATTGGTAAGAAATTTAGCTCATTTGCTTGAGGACTAACGGAGATATTCAGTTTTGATTTTGGTAAACTGGCTTTTGAGACACCATATATATTGTTTTCTTTCCTGTCTTGAAAAAGTAAAATTTTTCATGTTGAGATCAATAATGATGCTCAACAAATGATCTCTCCAGACGTGCTCTTATGAATATAAACTTTGAACATGCCTCTATCATTGGTAAAAAATTCAGCACATTTGCTCGAACCATAAGGAAGATATTCCATTTTTTTTCGGTATACCGACTTTTGGGCCACCCTGTACAACAAAAACAATTCTTTTTCAATGAAAAACCTTTCTCAAACTTCGCTCATTCACTAATGAATAATAATCCAGGTTTTTCTGATTATGTAGTTAAAGATGCCTAATGCAGCTCAAGAAGAGAGTATTTTCGAGTCGGTTAAATCATATTGATAGAATAGCATCAACCAAGTGATGAACGTCATAGAGAATGTTCAAACTTTTTTGATTAACGCCTTCAAAATTTCTGATCGATTATACAAAACAATTAAAAAAGCACTCAATACAAAACTTACAAATGTCATTCTTTCCATCTTCATTTTTCGTTCATTTCTTTGTATTATAGTATCGTCGTCAATTCCCAAATAGTAATAAGGGAAATATTCTTTAATAGTGACTAAATCTAACGCAAGTTCTCAATGAAAACTCTTTAAGAAGAATTCATCAACCAGATTTCTTAATTTCGATCAAACGAGAAAAGTTGTAAATTGAACTTTATTCATTTAACAGGGTAATTGTTGATGATCTAAATTGATTAGAAAAAGGCAACAGATTAAGAGAACAACTTTCATGTTCAAAGCAAAATTTAGACCAAATATTACAAAAATTGAGATTATTCAATTAAATCTTCGAATACAAAATATCAAAGAAACTTTAATTCAACGATTATAAGAGATAAAAATAAAGATTTCAGAAAATCCAAACAGATAAAAAAACATTCTTCAATTCACATGGAAATTCCGTGGAATGTTGACAAAGTTTCTTCGAACTAAACATAATGATCGAGAAGAAACGACCGGTACAACCGAACAAATGCAGTTAAAAAAAAAAGACACGAAGGAGAGAAGAAATAATATTCTGTGTAAAAATAATTAGGAGCTAGATCTGAACAAAAAAAATATTCATCATGTCTGATTACATATATCATAGTTATAATCTTTTGCTGAAGGAATTGTTGATACTGTTGTTTATTCGACAAAACTAGGGATGAAGAAGAATGAGAAATTCTTATATAACCGTTTAAAAGGGAAAAAAAGGTATTTCTTACAACTTTACACTGGTTACACTCTTCTGTAGCTCATCACTGTAGTTATTTGCTGTTGAAAATTACTGATTTGTCAAACTATTCTAGAGTTGTTAGTGGGATATGGGCTATCAATTACAGAAATGGTTTTTATCTATGAAAAGTTATTGGCCCTGGTGATTTGGAGTAATGTGTTTGCTTCTTTATAGCTCTACTTTCCTCACCGTACCGTGGAAAAGTTTGCGTGTTTTTTCTATTTGCAATTCAAGAAGAATTTAAAATGACCATAGAGTTACTCTTACGAATGTAAAACGTTATGTAACGGGTTTGACAGTATAAAAATACGATGGCCTTGAGAACTGCTGTATCAGTGAAGGCAAAACACATTCTCAAGTTTCATGATCATCTTCATTTTGTTTATGTAATTCAAATCACTAACTCTCTTCTCCTCATGCACTACGCGATGAAACAAATAACCTTTTCGTTTGATGCATCACTAGCATCAAGGTTATTTTATAATTGATTCAATATAAACAACTATTCTATTCTGCTTCTTACATTTCATTCTCAAGTGAATGGTGATTCCGTGCTCAAAATGCATCTAACTCCGTTAATACTTGTTGTCGTGATGCTATCCTTCTCTGGCATTGAAGGTGAGACTGAATGCATGTATGACTTTTCGAAATGTAGAGAGAACTTTATCAGATGATGTCTCACGTGTGTTTTTGGATAGAAGTCTATTCACTTTGCACTTTTATTTTTCTCAGTGAGTAGCAACAGACATAGAAGCCAGTATTCCATTTTAGGTAGAACTCAACGATCTGATGCATCACTAAGGAATGCTGAAGCGATGAATCGATCCAATCTTTAGCGTGAGCATCACCATAAGAAGGATAACATGATTGCGTACCACTAAGAGAAATGAAGTTACAACTAGTGCATGTCTGTATCGCCGATAAGCTGTTTAATGAAAAAAAGTAGAAATCAATTTTAATAAAAAAAACTCGTTATTCTAAAATGAAGATTGATGAGTATTGTGGAACTATATGTAAAAATGCTCTGGCTGTTATTGATTCACAGGTGGTGTAGATCAGGTGAATGTCAAAACCAGTAAATCGTGTCTACCTGTCAAGTGTTCTGATGGAAAACCGAAACAGTGTGCTTATGGATATCAAAAGAAGAACGGATGTGAGATATGCAATTGTTAGGATCCGTGTAAACCTCTCGACAAGGTATAGCAAACACTTTGTTCATTATATGTTTTAGCAATACTCTCATAGGCTTTATTGTGTGGCCCGAAACAACGTTGTTTGATTGACAAGAAGGACAATGGTACATTTGTAATCCGTTGCGATAATCCATCACAGAAAATAAAGTCAAACAAAAACAAGAAGAAGTAGAATAACAGCAACAAAAAACACAATCAACAGACGAGAAATATGTTTATTGTAGCAGCTAATCGTGATTCTGATTGGGTGTGACACTTTAACAGTTCCTTGTGTAGTGTTGGCTTTTATGTAAGAGTCGTTCGATTCTCTCGTAAAACATCCATATTTTAAAATCCTACAGCTCATTGGTAATCCTCGATTTCGAAAAGTTTTGATCAAAGTTAATAGACCATCATTAATTTCGAATGATAACCTTATTTTTAAAAAAGTGATATGGTAAGATGATAACAAACGCATTGTAAATTTTAGATTCCTTAATAAGGGAATACTTCATTTCGTGAAAATAACGATTTATGGTAAAGTTTTGTCAAAAATTATTACGAATAAGGAATCTGACCTTCCATGAATCTCTTGGGCAGATGTGTTTCTGAAAATGTTAGATTTGGATGAAGATAATATGACGGTCAAAGTGTTATAAAAAATTATCGGCTCCTTTTACAAAGCTGAGGTATGAGTTAGAGAGTTCTGGAAGGAGACTTAAATCTTGAAAAAGAATTGTTTTTTTCAAAAAAAAAAAGCAGAAATGCTTTCGATTGAAGGGAATGTACTATAAATTCAAATATCACCCTCTTGTAATCGTTCAACTCTTATGAACTGTTATGACACACTCTCCAAGTTTGAGAGACTTCAAGAAACTCTTCCTGTTTCATAAAATTTCTTGAGATTCTCTGCAGCACAACAGTTTCGAACTTCATTATAAGCTGTTTGTAATAGAAGCAATGTGGTGTGTGGCGGTCTTTACTGAAACTTTTTTGTAATGATTTGATTGTAACCTTCTAAAAAAAAGAGACAAAAGCATCGTTTAAACCCAAAATATGAATGTTTTGTAAGAAAATGAATTCGATGAATACACAATATAAAGGAAATATCTTTTCTAAAGTAGTAGTATCAAAACGTCCAATGATTGTGTTGAATATCCTTACTTGAACAACTATAATCACTTTCAAATTTTCATGACTCGAAAGTTTTTATATACCTCCGATTGTTCTTATCAGTTCAGAGTTTCATGATGCAGTGGATGCGAAAGACGTTAATGAATGTAGAAATACTTTACCTCATCAAAAGCTATCTATGCTATTCGGAACATTTTTTGATTCCAACAGAGAAATCGTTTTTCTCCTATCGAGGGAATATATTAGATCTCGTCTATCGGTAGAAAAAGAAAAATCGATTCTTTTGATCAAAATTCTGAAGGTGAGAATGATAATTCATCAGATTTGTTAACATGTTTCCAGTGAGATATGGAAATAGGAAAATTAAATCCCAATTATCTCTTTTACTCATCTCGAGTTATTTTTACTTTATTCATCATCACTATAGGGTGCAGACCAATTAACTAAAAATTCTTTATAATCACCTTACAAAAATATTTCTACCCATTTATGTGATGACTGCGCTTTCTTAAAACCAATATTCCTTGAATGTTCATCAATATCCTTCGATTTGATTTTATAATAGTCAAATCTTCTAGGTTGAATAATGTATGTTTCTAAATGAAGTTTAATTCTTCATTTCAACAATCGCGTGGATTTGGAATCGTTACATTTTCCCATCAACGAGCTGATGCACTTTGTTTAGGCATAAGAAACTGATCTATACTGTAACATGTAGAAAGCTGTTCAATCGAAATAGATCTATTTATAGGTCGGAGCACTTAGTAAAATAGAGAGCTAGATATCATGAATATAAAGATATAAAGTGCATAAAAGTAATCAAGGGTTACCCAATGAATAAAGTGAGGTTATAGTGTAATCAGAAATGAACATCATATCGGGACTATTTGAAAAATATAAATTCAATTAGTGTACATCCTTACAGATCAGTCTTGAGAAAGCAGATTCTCCAAAAATCTCATCAAGATCCTTTCCTTAATGTACACCTCTAAAGGTTGTTCATTCGATTTTAAGTGAAATTTTTTCGTTTATCTCTTAGCATTAGTAATTACAAGTTTTCTGTACAGAAAAAAGAACGATATAGAAAAGCTGCCTTCCTCACTTATCTCGAAAAACTAGGTACGTTTGACAGATCCATCCGTCAACCTGCTTAATAGGATAGTATCTGAAGTGCGACCATCAAAAGAGTCTTTGAGTTGACACCGAGTTCAGATCCTCTCTAGAATCAGTTTTCAACTCGGTTTTTTAGAGGAGCAAAATTTTTTAATTGTTTTGAAATTTCTCGTAGTTTTTGACTGGAAAAGGGCGTGAAGGAAATTCAAAAAATAGAGATTCGTGACCAGTAGCTCGTGCTTTATGTGATCATGTATGAAAAATCAAGAGAATTGTCACTTAGTTTTTTGTATTGTCTACACCTTACTTAGAGCCAATAAAATATGAAGAAAAGGGACTATTGTTCATGAAATATTTTGATGGTAATTGTGTAGTGAAAGAGAAATGAATAAGATATTATTCACAGATAGTGAACAATAAGAATCACTTTGCTTTCTACCGATGTTCATCGATTTGATCGTTGAAAATCGAATAACAATCTTCAAACTGTTTTCTCTTTGTTTTTGTAATATTTAGCTCCCCCTTCTTCTCCGATTAAGAAGAATCAGAAATGGAAACAACATGGTATCACTGTTGCTGGAGGAAATGAGCAAGGTGAACAATTAAACCAACTCTCCGCTCCTCATGGTATCTCTGTTGATGATGACCAACAATGTGTTTATATTGCTGACTATGACAATCACCGTATTGCTGAATGGAAATTTGGTGCAAACAATGGAACAGTAGTTGCAGGTGGAAATGGAAAAGGAAATCAAATGAATCAATTGAACTATCCGACAGATGTGGTTGTTAATAAGAAAAGAAATTTTCTTATCATTTGTGATCGAGGAAACAAACGTGTAGTCGAATGGTCTCGTCAAAATGATACAAAAGAGGAAAAAACAATCATTTCTGACATTGATTGTTGCGGTATTACCATGGATAACAATGGTGATCTTTATGTTTCCAACACAAAGAAGAATGAAGTGAGACGATGGAAAAGAGGAGAAACACAAGGAGTTGTTGTCGCCGGTGGAAATGGACGAGGAGATCAGCTCAATCAATTCAATCGGCCTTCTTTTCTGTTTGTTGATGAAAATCAGTCAGTGTATGTGACAGATTTGAACAATCGTCGTGTGATGAAATGGATGAAAGGAGCAAAAGAAGGTGTGATTGTGGCTGGTGGACATGGTGAGGGAGGTAGTTTTTCGCAATTTTATAATCC
This sequence comes from Macrotrachela quadricornifera, assembly GCA_022393335.1. NCBI lineage: Eukaryota > Metazoa > Rotifera > Eurotatoria > Philodinida > Philodinidae > Macrotrachela > Macrotrachela quadricornifera. The sequence continues at coordinate 26,599 of JAJEKB010021941.1, read as the reverse complement.
TCAAGGAGTAATTGTCGATCAGTCGAATAATGTTTATGTAGCTGATTGTGATAATCATCGAATAATGTGTTGGTCGAAAGGATCGAAAGAAGGTCATGTGGTAGTTGGTGGAAATGGAATAGGAAATCAATCAAATCAGTTGAATGGTTCTATAGGTATATTATTTGATCGACAAGGTCATCTTTATGTGGTCGACTGGGGGAATCATCGAATACAAAAATTTGAAATTGATAATGAGTGAAAATGTAATTGCATGATGTGTGTGAAGGACTATGTTTTTCTATGTCTTTTAAAATAATGTTGATTGAATGATGATAAATGTAATAAAATATTCGAGTAATGAAGATCATGTTGATATCTAAACGAAAAAAAAGTAAAATATATATGAATAGAAAATAATCTACCCAGATCGATCATTCAGAGGACTGTATCCATTCAAATCTGAGTCGGTTCCGGTACAGTTTTTGACGAACCCGATCGGATCCGACGTTTTCATTGCCGCCGGATTCCGGCTGGAACCGATCGAGCACAAATGATTTGGGTATTTCGGGACATGACTCCTAATACGAACAAGGTCATTTCTCAAAAATATACCGCTAATTACTCAATCAATTTTTAAATAATTATCTGATTTTTGCATCATTCTATTTGTTAGATGCTTCTCTACCCCGAAATGCAAAATTTTTCTATGCTGAGAAATGCCTGAGAAAAATAGAAAATAAGCAAGGGTATTGACACATCTGTTCTTATTAGGAACATCACCTGTATGGTAATGGTCTTCAATTTGGGCGAAAACCTGATGAATTCTATCTTGATGTTCTTATATATGACTAGAGGAGGTACTCGATGAAAAGAGAATATGGTTAAAGTTTTGCATCTACCACCAAACTATCTTGAGGGTGTGCCTTGAGGAGGTGTGAGAGTGTGGGTGAGCTATCTGCAACAGAAATTTTCCCGTCGTGCATGAGATCTCTTCCACAGGACTTTTCTCCCTGCGCCTGGAACCACTGTTACAGATCTTACCTCGCTGTGCGTGTGGTATTTTTCATAGAGCTTTTCCCGCCATGCATCAAGCATTTCCAACAGGACTCTTCACATCGCTCTCAAATTATTAAGGAACAATCATGAGCGCAAACTCTCTGGAAAAGGCATTTATTATAGTAAAATCAACAATATGAGGAATATTGTGGAAAATTTGGTGACGCTAGCTTTTACCGGGATTGAGTTATAAGCGAACAGACAAACATTCTTCTTTATATATAGATAGATCACAATGTGAACAAAATTATTTATCCAATCTATTGACAACTAAACTTTTAAGTTTCTATGAAAACACGTTCTTTCAGAAAAGAATGAGCGAGTCTTTGGACGAGCGTTACTTGTTGATTACAAGACATGGAAAAGAAATTATCATCTTTATCGCCAATTACTAGAAATTTGTATGAATTAAATGACGGTCGTAAACACATCGTTTGCAACATGTCTAAACATAGTCGAAATCTAGATGCAATCATTTTAAAAGTGACTTGAATAATCTCAATGTTCTGTAGAAATGGTGAAGGAATGGAAAAAATTGCTACTTTTAGTGGTTTATTCGCGATATACTCTCACGATTAATTGTCCCAATTAAATTTGATAAAATCGGCCGTCGTTCCGCGATTTCAATGCTATGGATAGCTCAACATTATAAAGAAGAAGTTACACAGAAAAGAAATGAATGCAAGTGAAGTGCAACGCGGTCATTTGCCCTCCTTCTTTATTCTGAATCTTGTTAAGAAATAAGCTCAATACAAGTTAGTGAATTTTTTTGTTTATATTTTATTCCCCTTCATTTTAAATCGTCTTCACAAAGAAATTCAACAGCGATTGTTATCTTATTATTTATATTTTCTTTCTTTATGTTAAAGTGTCTCAGCTTTCACATTGAACAAAATGTCATTTTCTATTTTGTATTGTCTTCCTTTATTGTAAATTACCTTGACAAATACATTCAAGAAAAATTTTTTTTTTTTTAAAACTATCTTTCTTTATTTTAAATGATATTGAGAAATTAGTACAATATAAGTTATATTTATTTTCCTCTGGTTTATTTTTAATCATCGTTACAAGAAACCTCAAAAGAAATTAGTTATTTTCTGTTTATATTTTTTTTCGTTGTTTTAAATCATTTTGACAACGAAATTCCAGATAAATTATTATTTCTTATTGTCTATTTCTTTATTTTTAATCAACTTCATAAGTAGGTAAGTACAATGCAACTTAGTTGCGTTTTATTTGTTTTTTCTTAGGTTATTTTAAAACATCTTCGCAATGACTTTCAACAAAACTTAATCATTTTCTTTTTTACATTCTCTTCCTTTATTTTAGATCATTTTCACAAATAAACGCGATACAAATTAATTATTTTCTATTTTTTGTAATGTTCTTCCCTCGTTTTAAATTATCTTGACAAATAAATTCAAGATTACTTATTATTTTTTTATTTATATTTTAGTTGTTTATTTTAAATCATCTTCAGAAAAGAAATTTAACAGAAATTAATTATTTTCCAGTTATATTTTCTTCCTTTATTAAAAAATCATTTTGACAAATAAATTGAAGAGAAATGATTATTTTTCATTTATCTTTTGATAGTTTATTTTACACGCTCTTAACCTTGAAATTGAACAGAGATGATGTTTTTTTATTCGTATTTATATGTTGTTTGTTTATCATATTTCGTCCTGACTTTAGTGTGCAAACAGAAGTATTGAACGTTTGATTGACGAATGGTTTAATAAGTGTATATGGGATTTTTTTGTGGTGAAAAAGAACACGGTGATGGTCGTTATGTGAATAGAAGCATCGCTTCGTTAATGACTATCATATTCAAGATGACAGCTTACCTTGGTTTTTCTCTACATTCTTTCTTTCTCTTTTTCATAATCTTTATGCGCAAACAAAATGATTGAAGTTTTGATTGCCATATGGTCTAATGTGGATACGCAATTTAGTTTTGAAAGATACCACAGAGACGTCCTTCATATGCATAGAATCATTGTTTTATTTATAACTATCATATACGAAATAATAGCTTATCTTGATTATCACGCCTTTCTCTTTCTCTCTCTCATTATTGATGGCGAATTTTCATCGATGACTGTTTTATTTACACTCACTGCGTGTTAGGTATAAATAACCGAAGCATAAATGCAAGAGTATACCATTTCCAATTACAAATATTTACTTACTACTGTATTTTCAAGTTACAACAAGAGCCATGAACAAATTCGTGTTTTTGGTTGCGTTGGGTGTTATTTTGGCATTAGTAGCAACAGGCGGCATGGTGCAGGCTGCGTCGCATCGATATGATGAAAGGAATATCCTTCTGCAGCTGCTAAAGCGTCAAGGTTGTCCTGATGATCCTAATTGTCATACTGGTGATGGTGGTTTTTGTCATGGTTGTCGTAGTGCTGGTTGTTTTCTTGGTAGTTGTAATTGTTCTAATTGTTAAACCAGGTATGTTATATCATTAATGTTTCAATGATAATTATTATTGTTCTTTTTTTTTCTTTGTAGGATGTATGGCCGTCTATTTTGGAGGGAGGTTTAGTTCCCTTTTTCATTTTTTTCTACTAGTTAGTTTCATCATCGTTTATTTTCTCAACTTGTCCGTACTCTCGTCTAATATTCTTTCTTTTTTTTTCGTTTACTTTTTTTTGTAGTTTTGAAGTTCTTTTATCTAATAAAATTTACTTACTAAAAACATATTCTTGATATCTCTTTGTAACATTGTTCTCAAATATCCTCAAAAGTCGTAAACAATATATCATTGTCTTTATTAACCGAACAATGACATATTCAGTTGATTATCAGTTTCATTGGAGATGATGAAGTAGAAGATTTCAGAATGTTTCTCAAGATAGAATCTAAAGACTTTGAACTGCTACGACCAGTTTTGATCTTCTAATTGTGCTAGAGACTTATTAGATAGCAGCAGACGCTGCATTGGCCTTCTCTTTACAATTAAAAGTGAATGAATCCTCTCTGTTTCAAACATAACTTCAGCACGCAAGACTACAATATTCTTGTTTCATTTTAAATTCGATTGTGTATTATTTTCAGTTCTCATCCTTTATTGAACATTTGATAGATACCATCAAGTGAAATCTTAATTCAAAATTAAAGAAAATTTCCCGTCGGCAACGCCAGCAAACAATCGTCAGCCATTTTCAAAATACAACATTTTTCTGCAGAAACACATCCTATAGAATGTGACTAGAAAGATAATCTTCAGATTATCGTGCAAGACAAAAAAATTACAAGTTTTGATTATTCATCTTTGACATTGAAAGGTCTTACTACTGCGTGTTTTAAATAAACAATAACAAGAACAATCATTTTTTTTCTTTTACTCGATATCCCATTTATCTTGAATACGATAATGATCGATCGATGCATATAACTTCGTTCTTTTGTCGAGCATCCACGTGGTGTTTTTCAAATCAAAATTGCACAGACATACATAAAACTATGTATCAATCGAGATTTCATCAACTTTTTCTGTGTAAACTTATTGAAGGCAAAAATGATAGACTTGCAAGTAGAAAAACATTCCAGCGACACATTACCGGTATTCAAAGATTATTGAAGTTTTTTTGCGTATATAATCTTTCGAAAGTTTTACAATACTCCTAAAGATGTTGACACAGTAAATCTGTATTAATTTTTTTCAAAAGTTTATTTTCATACTAAATTAACAAGCAACAACAACGGTTTCCAATTTAATACGAAAGAAAGAAAAAGATATATCAAAAATAGACAACAATCAAAACAAGCAAACTACATGCACACATTTAAATATCAAATCATATCAAAATGATGAAGTATTTTTCAACAAATCCTATCCTAGAAAAGAATAGATTATATCCCTCATACACGACGATAACGATAATAATGATGATGATTTTGTAACGTTGATTTCTCTATTTGTTTGATATTTAACATTCATGAGTTTGTATTTTTGATATTACTATTGTTTATGATGATGATGATGATATTGATAATTTTATAGATCAAGAACATAGACAACGATTAATATTCACTAGAAAACAAAATATTTCTTTCATCGAAAAAAAAAACAAACTTAAAATTATCATTTCCAAATGATATTCATATGTACACATACTACCTAGTAGTCAATTCTATCTACATACGTATACATCGATTTCCACTATTCCATTTGATTAAATTCTTTCAACTTAACATTCATCAATTATTTTTTCATAGGTTAAATCGAAGTGAACATGAGAGAAGTAGATATCATCATCATGATTATACTTTCATATGGCATCAAATTATTTTTTCTCAATTTGATTTCCAGAACATTCATTCTCAAATATTCAACAACATTTGGTTTGTTTTCTTTTAGTTCGATTCAATCGCATATTGATAAACATTTAAATCATCGAAATTTTGACATCGAAGAAATTTCTCAATTAGTATTGTACGCATCTGTAGATCGATTCTTGATGTTCATTCTTATGCAAACATATTTGATCATGATAAATGTACATATATGTATGAAAACAAAACTATCTTGACGAAGACGAGACGAATGAAAAATAACGACAATTCAACAAAATTCTAAGCGAAATGAGAAGAAAAAAAGAAAGACATATTATTGAAAAATCAAAGAAGTTAATTTTCATGTCTTTTATATAATAATACATATCATATCGAGTGCTAAACAAATCCAAAACAACATGTCTGAACGTTTTTTTCTCTTCCATTGACAAGAACAAGAATAATTCCAAATATCTCTTCGTATGTAATTGTGTTTTGTTTTGTCGACGAGCAACAACGACAATGACGTGTGAAACCTAAAGCAAAATCCAAGTTTCTACACAAATAAAAAAAGAAACGTATGTTAATACACATGTGTTAATTTCTATTAATAGGATGACATGATAGGTGTCTCTGATGTGCCAGGAGATAATTTTTTTCTTCTTTTATTCTGAGATAGATTTATTTGTATTATCCATAATATCATAGATGAGCAAAACAAAATTATAAAAGACAATACGACGACGATAATGACAACATATTCATTCGGCTGGTTCTAAACATATATCCTAGATGTCACGGCACTCCCTTTGGACAAAAAATGTCTGGAGAAGAGTACAGATCTTAGAAAATAATTTATAGGTTTAAAATTCTTTGCTAGGAACATTCCTCCGAAGTAAATTTATGGTTGCGTCTATACATGTCGAGTTGCTTCAATTCGACCAGCTCCTCGTTTACGATAATCAACTAGAGCTTCAACTGATCGTCGAGCATCACATCAGATCAGTTTAGCTCGTCCGCTATCTTTTGTTAAATTAATATTAAAAAAAAACTAATGTAACAGATAATACATGTATATTCTTTATTATAATTCATCAAAGAAACAAATTCTTCTTGATGTACATATACTTCTTCCGATCTGTATGAACATTGTTTATCACAAATGTCTAAATCATCATTTAAATTAGATAGCACTTATTTAATAAATCTAACATTGGATTTCTTTCAAAAGAATCCAATACCTTTTCCTTGTGGTACAACTATAATGACCAAATATTATCTTTAAATCGGTATCGTTCATAAGAATTTGGTAGAAAAGCTTATACTTGTGTGTTTTTGTTGTACCACAGTTTATAGAAAAAAGATATTTAATCGTCTGGAAATGTTTTCTTTTATTGAAACAATTTATAACAAAGGAAAATATTCATGAAAACTTTCTGGACGAACGAAAGATTCACATATATCAAGACTTTTTAATTGACCAAAATTGAAATACATTGAATTATTGGTAAAATTATTTGTTATCATCGTGAATGATTTCTATTCCATCGAGAGATTTAACAAATGAGATAGATAAGTATTTTTTTTCAAGAGAAATAATTCAAGATAGTCAACATGTGTATATTGGAGATCAAGAAATGTTAGATAAGGAAATGCGATCAATTTAGATGAATATTGTTTGTCTTTTATTGGATATCTATTTGATGTATATAAGACATCGACATAAGGAAAATCATGAGAAATGATTTGAAATAATTTATATTCCAAAGAATCTGTACCACATATCGTTAATTTTCGAACTTTATCAAACATACCACGTTGAAAAGAATTGTCGAGATCAACAAAATATTCGAAGTCGTATGGCTGTGAATAGATATGACATTCGCCATTCCATGCAGTTGATTTCGTGTGAACATACGACGCTACTTGTTGATAACCTCTTCCGACGAAGCTATCTTGAATATTTTCATTCGATGGAAGTTCAACTCTAGTGTTATCTGTATTTTTGAAGATGGTTATCTTGATATTAAATGTAAAACTTTTAAATTGCGTCATATGAGTAAGAAATTGATCCTATAATTGAATACCATCGATGAAAGTCGAATTCGATCTTCCTACATGTAAATAGAATTTTAATTCTTCAACATTTATCATTTGACAAAGTAATGGAACAACCAAAGCATCATAATTAAATGTCAGAGAAAATGTCGTAAAAGTGAATAAAAAAAATCAATCATCTTCAGTTTCTTGAAAATGATGAATAAAACTTCATCAGGTACATCAGGTATATTGTGTTGAAAGTTAGGAGATTTGTTCATGTTTAATTCATGGAACGTAATCGTGTCAATCCATATATTTGCACTTTCTTGTTGACGTCCACGAGAACAATGACAGAGAATATATTTATACCATCATGTTGTTCTATGAAAGAAGAGTCATATTTTCATTTACTTTGGATTGGTTAAGCCTCTTGACTTCGAATGAATCATGGCGTTTTCTTTTCTCTCGAACATTTTCTATTATGATTTCCTATGGATGAGTTCATCACTTTATTATTCTTTAATTAAATATTAACAGCTTCATTTGACGATGCAACAATGTGTGAAATATAACATACAACAAAAACCAATTCAAACATATCCATCTACATTTCTTGAATAATTTTCATGCTTATTAGTCTAAAATTTGTTGTTATTTCAAATCTAGGCAATAATTTACTGATGAATTTTTGAAGAATTCTTTCCTTTTTTTTTGTTATTATCTATAGCAATATCAACTCTATTTCTTTTTGTGTGTTGCTTAAAGATGTTATTCTATTTATTTTCTTTCTCATCTACAACTAGTTCTTCTTTTCTTTTGCCTAACTCTTATCCCGAAGAAATGCACAAATGATGATGAGATGTTTCATCTGAGAATTTAGTAGGGCTCATTTTGTTCTTTCAACTAGTAGAGAAATAGATTTAGTTCAGCAAGGTATGCAGTGATAGTATAGGTGAAGTGAGTAATACAATCGGCAGTTTTTGACTTACAATGAAAATATTTTTTTCATATACCAAATAAGTATTGACACTTTATTTAAGTTTTTGAAAGGAAAAAAAATCAACTTTTTAGAATCGTCCGATTTCTTACCATATATCATCTCCCTTTCTCTTCGTTTTTTTTTATTTAAAACTAAATCTTTTTTACAACTAGAAGTTCTCAAATGCACATATTATCATTTTCATAATTCATCCTTCTTTTTTTGTTATTATTAAAACAAAGTTAAATCAATAAACCCAAGTGAAGACAAGTAACGTTCATCGGTCTCCGATTCATAGGTCCCTAGACTGATATTGGATGAGACGCGCTACTATATAATAGTATAGAGAATATTTTCAGCACATTTACATTTTGTCTAGTGAATGCAAAGATACGACATTATTAATCACAACAAATTTTTAGTTGATTACTATTGTAAAAGAAGATTATGTCTTATTACCAATAAGAAAACAAAACACCTTATTTTACTTCTTAACTATGTATTCAATGTTATTCATAGTGTGATGATGCACTATAAAAGATGAAGGAGTAGATATATTATCAATATCTCTTTCAGTTTTCATCATCTAAAAATAGATCTTTTTTTCGAAACATTCAGCATTATGTTCTCTACAAAGTGGACATATTTATAAGTTTCATGAGTCAAAAGACCTAGAAGTTCACATCGCATGAGAATATCTTTCTCTGTCAACAAAAATCTGCATGTCAATCTTATCAACGATAAATATAATAAAAAATGAATTGTTACGCGCATTTCATCATCCTCTGATTGAAAAGAACAATAGTCCTATAATTCATTAATCGCAGAAATACAAAATGAATCAATGCAAATAAAACTTCTACAGATATTGCTTGTCTTGGTGAATAATATTGCGTACCGCTCATCATTTCCAGTTATGTTAATTATTCTTTAGGATTAAAGAAAAAATACGTTTTGTATAGTGATTTATTTCTGTTGGCAGTATTGTACATATGCATCAAGATCACACTTATATTCAATTTTTAGTAAAAGATTGTTCAAAATAGATTAGCGCCTTTCACAAAAAAGCGCAAATCAATCAAATTTAAATTTCTTTTTATTTCACCTTTTTCAACAAAAATCTGTCCAAATTCGTCTTTTCCATTAATTGTATGAAATATAATCAATGCACATTTTTCGTACAAATACGGTATATATGGTCATTCTGTCCATGATTATTGCATGGAACTTTTAACCTTCGTTTTTTACACGCATTTCTCTCATAGTTACCATATACATGGAAGCTTCTGCCATTATTTTTTGGAAATATCTATCTCGATCATTGTATTAATGCCTTAGTTACCATATTGATGGAGATTTCTACCACGATTATTGCATGGAAATAATTGCCATTTATCATTGGGCAAATTTACGTCCTAATTAACATACATCTATCGACGACCATTTTCACAACAACTATTCATTGGTTCTCGTACAAAAAAAGTTTATATTGCTCTTCAGTCTCCTTTTCTAAGTGGTCATTTTTGCCATAATTATACACAATGGCTTCTCTTGTCTGGTTACAGACAGATACAGGTGAATTTAGGTTTCTAGACCCTATCCTTTCAGTCTAGGCAATAGGAAAAATCAAGATAATTTTTTATTTTAAATATACTTTCATTCAGCCAATGTTGTATATTCACAAGATGCTCTTGATGCATCACCGAATACTAACTGTGTATAATATTTTGATTGAGGAGAATTAGGAATTATAAATGGAAAATGTTTCAAAACATAACTTATTTGTGGTGTTGGGTCAAGACTATATGTAATTGATTGATAAACACGTTGATTTATTTCATCAATTTCAGTTATTGTTGTATCATTACCAAAAGAAAAAACAATTTGACGAGGAAAATATGATTGTTCACAATATCCTATAGAATACCATTGAATAAATGATATTAAATACAAGAAGATTTTCATCATTTTCAATTGATAAGAAATTTTTATTTAGCTTATGAGAATCAATTGATGAATCGACAAAAAAAAGAAAATAGTGTCATATACTTTTCATTTTATGTTTGCTCAAGTTTTTTTTCGCATTCTGTTGTAATGAATGTGATATTGCGCTTGTTCTATTTTTGTTTTATCCAACAAACCAGCCTTACTTTAATCAATTAAAAATTTCCCGATTAAATATCTCTTGTGAAAATGATGAATCTTAATAAATGTTTATTTTCATCATGTATTTCTTCGTGTCAAAAAAGCGAAATTCTATGATTCAATTTTAATTTTTAGTAGAACATCGGTTTATGTGAATTATCAAAATAAATTGAGTACAGTGAAGCTGGCTCATGTCTAGATTCCCACCAGTTTGATTTTGTTAGTCTAATCAAAAAGTGTTTTTCATCCTCAATAATATTTCTTTATATTATTGAACTGAATACTTCAGTAATCCTTTATAAGTTAATTTTCTTTCATCAAGTTTTACCCATATAGCGACCTCTCTCTGTCCCACTTGAATCTCCCGTTTGAAGATGTCATCCTCATTCAAATGTGGCAATGTATCTTGCAACCATTGTCCATCGACAGTTATCTTCACCTCTTTAGCACCAAGAATTTGACAACGAAACATTAACGTCGATCTGTGCTCTAACACTCCACTGAGCGGTCCAAATAAATGACATTTTGCTTCATAAAACAAACTATAAGTAGTCGGGAATGCAATACAGAATCGAGGTATTTTTCTATGAATTTCTTGTAAATCGAATTGAGCAACAGAATGAGACTGAGTTTCGCAGAGACGTTTAGCGAATAATGTTATTTTATATGGCACATTAATTGTAGTTGGAGCAAACAGACATTGCCAGAGCATTGATTGAGTATCAAAATTAATCAATGATCCGTTTTCTATACTCCCTCCATTTGAATGATTTTCGATCGTCGCTGAGAGGCGAATATCATCTGGAGAGCGAATGAAAATTTCACAGTACGGAATATCTTTCTCTGATGACCAGCCAACATAACGAGATCCGATCGGTTTGATAATTTCAAGATGATAGTCGAAAAATCGCGGCCATACGTGAGGATATGATGTAGGTAGTCCAGGAAGATAATCAATATCAAAGATAAATCGGACACAACAACTACTAGTCGTGTTCTCGTTGTTCTTTTTACGACCAAATATCAAAATATTATATCTACCGATTTTTTGTGGAGCAAAACAACATCGCCACACATTTTGATTGCGATCAAAGTATACAAAATCACCGCCTTCAATTGTCGCACCCGATTCATCACGCAAGGAGCCGCATAGTTGAACATCATTAGTGGGTGTTGTAATAAGTACTTCCCCATACATTTCTTTCCCTTTAAGAGTGACTTTATTTGTATACGCAGGCCATAAAATATTAAGATTCAGCTCAAAGAATGCGTTATACGTGAGAGGCAGTCTAAGGTACTGTTTCATTGTTAATGGATATGTCAACAGTTGCCATTTCGGATTCTTCGGTAAGTGGTTATATATCATATGCTCTGGTCGACATAAGAAATAAAAGGGGACTAGTTTTGCCTTGTAGCTATGTTTTGAACGGTCTAAATGGGCAGCGCTCCAAGTTGATTCAATAAAGTACGAGTAGCCATTCTTGAGCGTGAGTATATTCCATGCATGATTCGTCTTTTCAAAACTTGTTTGACGGGGATTAAAACTGTATCCTTTTGCGTAGCCGGACACTTCACGACACTGAAGTCCTATTCGATTGCATAAATCTCCATATAATGTTGAATAGCCACTATAGACTGCTGTTCCACTAAGAAAGACACTTTCAGATGTTTGTGGACCCCTATTATTGTCAAAGTAAGCTTCAGTATCGTAACGGATATTTTTACAGATCCAATAGAAAATAATCCACGCCTGATCAATTTCATTTTTATTGTGAGAAAGTTCTTTAATGAGTCTAACCAATTGTTCGACTGATTTTGGTCGCCATTGAAGGATCGCTCGACGATAGAACATATTGTCAATGGCAGCCTGTCGCTGTTTACATATTGCTGGTGTGAACGCCTCGTTATCGATAGGCGTCAGAACAATCTGATGAAGTGCTCCCTTAGGCGGCATAGCCCTTCTGCGTATTCTTTTTGCTCGTCTATGTTCTTGATTTATTTTCACCATTCGATCAGGTCTGTGCTTATCGAATGGATAACTGTCTTGAACTTCTTTGTCCGACCTTTTAGATATAGACTTCTCGAGTAATATAGGTTTTTCACATACTCCATTTGGTTGTTCACATTGAAATTCTTCAAGAGTATCATCTATTGCCTTTTTGTTTCGGTACAAGTTAGTGTCAGTCACTATTCGTTCGTGTAAAGGAAACTGGACATTGTTCGGTTGTGTTACATCGGTGGGAGTAGGATAAATAGTTTTAGCTTGCTTGCATCCTATATGAGTATTTTATTTGGTCTCTCTTAAACAACTCTTTATTGCAGTAAAACGGAAGTAGTAGCATGTTTCGTTTCTTTTCATCCCGTCATTTTTTTCTTTACCTTTTGTTATCATAAAAGAAAATAAAAGACGAAAATGATGAAACTATGACAAGATAACATACTTCACTTTGTTAACGACGGAAAAAGTCAAATATGTTCGTTGTATTTTGATTTTGCTGCACTACACTCAAAGATAGATCTTTTTTTCGAGTACTATGGAAATTATTTTTCCACGATAAAGTAGTCTAGAAAGTATCCTTCAGCGCTCACCAAGCTCTGCGTTACTGCATATAAAAATGATTATCGGAATTTCGTTCGTCAGCACTCAGTTTTGTAATTTTTCTAGAACCGAAAGCATGGCGATATTAGTCCTTTCACGGCGATAGGTTCCACTGGTGGGACCCTCCCTATTTTCAAAAGTGAATGAAGAGAAAACACTCTTCTCCTGTATTTTTTTTATCAGAAATTTACATATGATGTATTATCCACTCTGTCTAGGCATTGTTAGAACTATTTATTTTGTAGCATTATGCTTCTCATTGAAACAAACACGATAATAAACTTGTCACAATCTGAGCAAAACGTTTTTACTTTCTTTGCTGTTGCATTACCTGCTTCCTTTGATTTTTGTTGTCTAATTTCCGCGTAGCAGCCCGCACAACGTCTTCGAAACTCTAGCACTGTCATACCACTTCCATCATAGTTTTCTTTGTAAATCAAATAAGCATTCACTACTGACACTCCGAATATCACCTCAAAAGCCACCTTTTGATACTACTTTTTGGAACGTCGAAGGTATGTGTAGTACGTTGATAACTGGTCTGACAAATCTATACCTTGTTTTCCTTCATTGTAATCGAGAACAACTGATGTTTTCATAATGCGTTGATTGGCTTTATCGGTTTATCCAGTGTCTACCAGCGTTGCCGAATGATGATGGTTTTGTAGATATCATCAAAACATTCCGTTTGTCTTTCCACTTGATTAGTTTTATACCGCTACTACTCTGGAGACCGTAAACTTCGCCACGTTTGAGCTTTTTCTGAACCACTCCATGCTCCGATCCAGCACGATTGCTTCTTAATGTTCTAATGAGATAAGTATCATTTCGCAATAAACTTTCTGCAAGAAAAATACTTGTAAAGAAGTTGTCAACCATCACAGCTCGATGACATTCGAGAACGACAGTTTCAGCGTATCCAAGACCAGCAGTTGGATCCTGCTTGCCAGTATAAATCATCAAATTCCAAGTGAATCCGTTAGTAGTGACCAGTTTATATATCTTGACTTCATATTTATGCGCTTTTTCAGGAATATACTTAGGGAAATCCAAAAGTAGTGAGGGAAGTACTTTTTTCCGTAAGCGGGCGTATAAAAAAATTTCTTTTTTTACCAATAGATAGAGCGTGTTTCGCTCTATCTTCCTGTGCTATTTGATCACTATTAAACTGTTATCATAATAACAAAATTTCGATAAAACCTGTTTCTGTCGAGTATGCGCTTGTAGCATGAACGCTCTTGTGAGTATTTTTGAAATAACTTTTGGTAGAAACAAGATAGAGAACTGCGGTTTTCGCCTTTGGAAAGAAGAAATGAAGACACATCGAACCATATATTGGCGATTTTTCTGACATGACTTCTGACGGGTTTTATATTCAAGTTTTTAACCGGTGGAAAAACGCTTGTTTTAGGGAAAAAAGAAAACGCAAAAAATTTGATAGCATATTGTAATAGAGATTCGTCTAGGAGAGGTATTATCCATGAATAACTGAATTCAGACAGCTGAGTGTTTCGCAGTATATAGATCTTCGATAGATGGTTTTGAATGTGAATACGAATGTTGAAAATTCACTGTAAACAACTCATAGAATAGATCTTCTCTTTGAAAGATGTGCTAAAACCTTACCAAAAGCAGATTAGAAAAATCGGTAACAAGTATTTCGATGCGTCGTCATCTCCTCTTTCCAACAGCGAAAACCACAGTTTTCTATCTTATTTCTATCAAAAGTTACTTCAAAAATACTCACAAGCATTTATGTTCATGCTACCAGCGTATAGGCGACAAAAACAGATTTGATTGAAATTTTATTATTATGATTACAGTTTAATAATGATCAAATAGCATAGGAAGATAGAACGAAAGACGCTCTATCTATTGATAAAAAAGGAAAGTCTTTTAGACCTTTGCTTGAGGAAAAAAGGTACCTCCCTCACTACTTTTGGATTGTCCTAAGTAACATTAAGAGCAACAGCGGCTGTTTTAATATCAGGATGACTGATTAGTACAACAAGCATCTCATTGGAAAGTTCTAATCCACAGTAGCTCCAAACATCATAGTCACTTTTTTTGATTGCATCGACAATACGAACAACTTTTAACTCCGTAGATTCTGTCGCCATGCTTTCGATAAAATCGATATATACGAGAAAAATGAAAATATGTAGAAAATGAAAATATGTAGAAAATGAAAAGATAAGAATAAAGAATGAATAGTATATATACAATAGAAGTTATTCAACCGTGACTGTATATGATTACCTTAGATTAAATCTTTTCATGTACGATTACGTAGATCATGAAATAATTCGAATGATATTATGAAATATTCTTGGTAAGGCTAAAATATTCATAGTTCTTTTTGATGAATAAAATCTTTCTCAAACCCTTTCAATTAAGATTTCGAAAGAATTTGCTTGCGGCTCTTGAAATGGAAGTGTCATCAAAATTCTACCTAAATTCTAATTTTAGATCGTCAATCATGACAACTGAACAAATACTATACGACAGGAAAAATATGACAATATTAATGCAAAGAAAGTTTTCAAATTGAAAGACCTCCGTTTATAATGATAAAGTCAAATAAGAAAGAAAAAAATGTGATCAGTATTTCATTTGACAGTTAGGTCGAGTAGCGTAATCATTCGTGATCGAATCGTTGTTGAAATCACCAATAGGCATAAACAGTAGAGAAAAATCACCTGAGGTTGTTGTCTGATTTTCAAATGCTTCAAAATAACCAAGAAGAATATCAATAGCGCTGTTATCATTGTTAACCACAATAATGTCTAATCGATTGTCTTTGTTTTTTAAATCAACTGTGGTGACCATGATCGAGGAAAAGGAACTCGTTGAATCATATTTTATTGCACTTGCGAAAGTATTGTTATGAGAGCCAACACCGACTGAGATATTGTTACATTCTGATTACTAACAACTAGATCCGTTAATTATCTTGATTGAAATCACCGACGCTAATCGAATATGGAGAGATATTATCAAGAGTATAGGGCACTTGCTTAGAAATACACCAATATTATGAGTACCAGAATTGGCGACAACAGTTTCGAGAAAGACGTCATCATTGATACAACCAACAGCGATTGAAAACGGATGAGGATTGATGCCTGTGGAAGAAATGTTAATTATTGGTGCCATAATTCGTAATCTAGCAATGTCTATATAATGATCATAAGTAACATATTAACAATAATCATGTAAGGAATAGAACCAGAGTCGGTCGAGTATATCATCGGACTTCCAAAAGTTACCTGATTGTATTCTTGATAAGTAAGGTGGGGAGAATAGGAAATATGGACAAACCTAATGGCTTTGAAATTGTATAATAGACTATTATTATACCAATGATCATTGTTGCACTTGAGAATAGACAAAATGCGCAGACAGGATGAATTATTAAATTGAATAATACTAACCAAAAGCAAGATTTCCTAACAAACAGTATTACAATTATGTGTAGCATGAAAAGAATACTGATAGTGTTAGTGACTAATTTACCTTTGAATAGTGTCCAAGAATGATCGAAATCGAAGAGATGTAGACGAATACACTAGATGTCAGTATGAATCAAAGCAAACGAAGGAAATCGAAATACGAAGAACATGAACGCTTTTGTAATTATTTAGGCATGAATCAGCTTTTTTGTACGTTATCAGAAGAAGAAAAAACATACCTGAAATATCTATCTACCTTTAACTTTTTGCCGAGAGGTATGTCGACGATGGGACCTGGGTAATTTCTTTCACGTTTTTTTTCTATTTCAAAATGTGCATTGCTTGTAATTGATTAAAAAACGCTTGTCAATCAGATTTGCTTTGCTTTCGACTGAATTTCATTTCTTGGTATAAAAGACTTTGTTATTATTCTAGATAAAAGAACATCTAACGAATCAAATTTATCGAAACTTCGATGGCGACTACATCAACTCAAGAAATAAATTAAACATTTCTTATAATCATTTTGTTAAAGTAGTTATATTCCAAATCGTAATAAACGAGCCACAGTTCACTTTTCATTTGCTCCAACTTGACCGATGTTGAATCAGTATAACAATGATTGAGAATATTCTCTGACATTATCTATACTTTCACAATGTCCCGTCAGACGGATAGAGTCAGAAGATATGATAGATATGCAAAATATTTCTGACTAGCGATATTGTCAATGGTCAGATGGACATCTATATGGGGGTGACCAACTCGACTGATAGTTCAGCATTGATTTTTTATCTACGCATAAGAAAAATCTGATTTTTTTACCACTTATACTACATGTATAATGCTATTGATCTATCACTATTTGAAATCTATATATCACTATAAATGAGAATTATTAAGTACATCTTTGTATTTATTGTGTTTAACGTGCTTCATGTCGTATTTGTTTACATTTTGTGGTCGGTATATATTTTATCCATTCTATTCTAGCAACACATTCAAATCGAGTCACTCTTGTTCTAGCTGTGATTTTATTCTCACATTACTTTGTTCTTCGTTCTCTCTAACACACTTTCTATCGATAAAAAATACATAACACACTTGAATTATGTTTTCCCCACAACTTGAATGGCATTGTGCTCAGTGTGAATCTGGTCCAATTGATCGTCGAAGATATTGTACAGATTGCGATTCGGTGTTAATTTGGACATGTACTGGTTCGGGAAAATCTGGTTTGTACGACAACTATTATCGTCGTCGTGGCAACTGTAATTATTGTACACCAGAACTTGAAGAAGAAAGACAAACAAAAATGGTAGAGAAGAAAGTTGCTATTCAGCAACATTTTCAAATTTTAAATGATAGTAAGTAACATCAACTTTTTGCGATTTATGCATCCAGCTTTTTGCGATTTATGCATCCAGCTTTTAGCTCATTATCTGCTTTTACAGTAGTGGTCAAAATGAATCATTATGAGCCACGTTTTTACATTTTCTAGATCAACGTCCATGGTCAGAATGGAAACGTACTGATGCATCTTGCATACAGCATACTGGGCATGACGTTGAACAAATACAAGAATTATATGCTATGTGTGAAGAACCATTAATGAATTATTGTTCGCATAGAAACAAGGTACTTGCAAACAGTACCACGACATCCTATTTGTCTCCTATAAATTTGCTTGTGGTTACATTATGGTACTTAAAACATTATCATTCTGAACGTTACATTGCTTCAGAATTCAATTTTAGTCAACAAGCGGTGAATTATTCCTTATCAGCAGTAGTGGATATTTTACATTCGTGTATATATCCAGTATTCGTTTCTATACCTGCTGATCTAGCTAACAGAAGAACACCACATGGACCTCAACAACATCAAAAACTAATTGTTGACTCGACTTTTATTGCAATTCATGAACCGCATGATTCAGAACAACGTAAACAATATTATCATGCAAAAAGCCCAACAAATTATGCAATAAAATTACAAGTAGCTTGTGATTTTCGTCATCGAATAGTACATGTATCTAAATGTTACCACGGAAGTGTACATGATATTACAGTTCTTCGAGAATCAGGATTATTAGAACACGTTGAAGAATCCGTACAGATTATTGATGACAAGGGGTATATCGGTGAAAAATATGTAATCACTCCAAGAAAAAAACCTCGTGGACGTGAATTAACACAAGAAGATAAAGATTTCAATCGTGATATTAATAGCGCAAGAGCAGCGATTGAAAATATTAATCAACGTCTCAAAACGTATGCTATTCTTGGTAGTGTTTACAGAGGACCTGTCGATGATTTGCATAGAATAACTAAAATCATACAAGTCGTTGCTGCTTTATGTAATTTGAACTTAAATAAACATCCTATTCGTAGATAAACAAAATGAT
Source organism: Macrotrachela quadricornifera (assembly GCA_022393335.1). NCBI lineage: Eukaryota > Metazoa > Rotifera > Eurotatoria > Philodinida > Philodinidae > Macrotrachela > Macrotrachela quadricornifera. The sequence continues at coordinate 7,652 of JAJEKB010021941.1, read as the reverse complement.
GAGTGATATCTTCTTATTAATCGTTTATGAAGCCTATACACTCATCTTGGGATTTGTAACAAACCTCTTAGTATGAATGGTATAGGTTAACGTAGACGCTATGAAGCACGTTAAACACAATAAATACAAAGATGTACTTAATAATTCTCATTTATAGTGATATATAGATTTCAAATAGTGATAGATCAATAGCATTATACATGTAGTATAAGTGGTAAGATAATCAGATTTTTCTTATGCGTAGATAAAAAATCAATGCTGAACTATCAGTCAGGTTGGTCACCCCCACATATATATATATGATGCATACAATGACTTTCCTATCTTAACAAGAAAATGACAAAATTCGAACTGTTACCGAACGAAATTTTACTTGATATATTCATATATCTCAATGGTATTGATCTTCTTCTTGCATTTCATCATCTCAATACTCGATTTCACCTACTTCTCTACAAACAATTTCGAGCATATCATTTCAATTTTTCGTCTTATTCGAAATCTCAATTTGATATGATATGTCAAGAACATTTACCATTCATTACTGATCAAGTTATTCACTTGACTCTTTATAATGCGAATACGACTCCTGGACAAATCAATTGTTTCTTTTCTTATATGTCATCAATGTCTCACTTCCAAAATTTACGATCATTGACATTATTTAACCTTTGTTCAAATCGGACACTAATGAACATTGTCAAACATCTTCATCATCTTCATCATCTTATTCGTTTAGATTTGCGCGACATTTCTTCTGGTGGCAATAGAGAAGATTTTCAAATAATGATTGATAATATTTGGAGCTTACCAAAGCTTATCTATTGTCGTCTTTCTATTTCCTGTAGCAACGGCTGGATTCATTGTCCACCGACAAAAGTTTCCACATCGCTGAAAAATGTATTTATATTTGCCTTTAGATTTCAATGGAATGATATATATCAATTATTCGAATACACACCTGCTCTCAAACGTTTATCCATATCTCTTACATACGATAATCAAAATAGTGATTGTAAACCATTTCTCTGTTCAACACTAATTGATCTGACGATTAGCATACCTCATGTTGATGACATGTCCATATTGAGTTCTTTCTTCGAAAACTTACCTAGTTTACGTCGTTTACGTTTTTTTTCATCCAATTTGATTAATGGCTATCAATGGGAAAAACTGATCCACAATCATTTATCAAATTTAAAAGTATTTGAATTAAAAATGAACGGAGAAATTTCTCTGAATGAAAATCTTGAAGATCGAGCAAATTAACTCATTCATTCATTTCAAAATTCATTTTGGATCGATGAACATAAATGGTATGTTCGATGTTTTATCCATAATCACACTATTTTTCTCGAAACTTCATCGGAACTTCATTTTTATTACAGAAGAAAACTACCAGATTGGTGGAAATCAACATATCCTGATGTTGATGATAAAAAGAAGTGTTACAGTAATACAACAAAGATCTATAATGAAACATTCTTTTATCAATCACTTCCATCAGATCTTCGTTTACGAAATCTTTCTCACCTTTCGATACAATTTCCTATTCCGGATGCATTCTGGTCTGTTGTTCCAAGTTTAGACAAACTCAAGTCACTTAGCTTAAGACGGTACTCTGATACTTTTCAGTCTCAATTGCAAACTCTACTTGATCGTGCATCACATCTTCATCGTCTACATATTCGAGAAAAAAATTATTCATTATTTCAATGTACAAATTCATCTGTTAGTCAACTTGAATTTTATGGATTCGTGTGCAACGAAGAAGATTGCCTTCGATTGTGTCATTCATCATTTGGTATTCAATGTCAAGTACTTTATATTCAAGTAGAAAATCATCAAAATGTTCTTTTTCTTCTGAACAATATGAAGAATCTTCAAGCACTACATGTTAGATGTGAAGATGATCAATCAAAGATAGATAAACTTATTCAATGGTTAATCGATCATTTACCATCATGTTATTCAATAATTCAAGACTCAAGCTTTTATCATCCAATTCAATTATGGATTCAATAGTGGTGATTAAACCAACAATATCTATTCATTTATTTGACATAAACATTAGATTCTTGATATGTACGAGTTTTCTACTATTTCTAATAAAGTCATCTTTTTTTGTAAATGAATCTAGATAGTCGCGAAAGATTTTTATGTCAAATACAAGTTAAACAGGAAATTAAATGTCAATGAAAAAAGACAATATATATCTCATCAACTACGAAATAAAATCATCTAGGAAAGTGCTTTAAATTCTGAAGTCTAGTTAAGATATATATTTCTCTGTAGATTGTTTTCCACAGAGAAAAAAAAACGGAAAAAATTCTTGCATATATATAATCAAATCTACATAATACTCAAGCACAAAATGAATCAAATCCAAATGTCAGCGACAATTCCTATTTGAGAACAAATAATGACGAACAGCGTGTAATAACGACTATGGAAACTAACGTTACATTGTATAAGAGAATTAATATATCTCAAAAAAATATTATTCATTCATCAACCACATGAAAAACGTTTTCAATCTATAAAATCTGGTTTGCATCAAGTCCACAGTCCTACACACATATGCTCGCTACAAGTATCCTTCGTATGAAATCAATCATTTTCATTACCATCGAGAAGGTAAATGAATGTGTGTAATATACATCCACCATTTGCCATTCATGAACTACTGACTCTCTGATGATAGCAAATGTAACAAGAAGAACATTATAATTTACAGAAATCAGATGAAAATCTTTCTTATCTGCTAAACTTCAAAATTCAGCATCTTAGCTCGACAGTGCCATGGATCTGAATCTTTTTAGGGTGATTGTAGTTTAAATGTCTACTCTTGAATATGCTCAAAATATGAGATCTAAAGAGGTGAACAACTTCAGGTATCTCTCGCGTAAGTTCGAAATTCAATCACAGTACGAATAGTCTTAACCATAAGTAAATACTCGTTCTAATCCTTTCGACACCAATTTTGATAGTGTAAACATGTGTTTAATAACTATTTATTTAACCATATCAAACGAAAGAATATAATCCTAATTTCGTGCTTTTTCTCCATAGAAATGATGAATATAAATCGACAGTTATGACAATAACCGCAGATAAATACGTGCAATAAAATTGATACTATCATCCAGTACTACGCTATAATCGGCAAAATATACAATCCATTTATTATTACTTTCCATCTATGGCTCCCACACAAAGTGAATTGTATCGTCTCCAACGCCAAGGCACAGCATGGTTATGCTTCTGTTCGATTGGTACGGTTCTATTAGGAATTCTATTAGGAAAATCTATAATGACAATTGTTTTTAGTCGTATTTATGTCAATGAGTGTCCGGCTCAATCGAAAATTCCACTATTTCTTCTCATTCTTGCGATCGTCAGCTTGCATCAAAATGTTTTGATTATCATGACATCATATTTCCCTTGTCTTTATCACATTAGTAAACGGCTAAAACTCATATTATACATATTACACATACTCGTCACATTCACTCAGTTAATTTGGATAGTTATTGGCAGTGTCTGGGTGTTTAGTATCTATCATATTGTCGTCTATAATGCTGGAGTACTTCCTTCGAAATACTGTCATAAAACACTCTACTAATTCTCATTTTTGATGATCATTCTCAATTACATACTTTTACTTTGGCAGGTTTGCCTGGTAGTGTATACCCATTGGTTCTTTTCAATAAGCTATCAGTTAGTCGCTTCATAATTCGAACTTCGACTTCAGAGAAAATAGACTCACCCCATCTCTTGGAATGAAGACAAATCCAATCTACTACTTCTAACTTTTTCTTTTTAACAATCGATTTAGCCGAAATTAAATAATAAAAGTTTATTTCTATTTCACAAAGCAGTATTTCTGAGTATGGGTGTGGGTGTTATAGATTTTTCTTAATCAAAATGAAGTAAAAGATAACAAATATGATTTGAATGGATGTCAATATTTATCCTTCGTTTCTTTGTTCAATCTTTATGGTGATATCATCTTGATCTTGTGAATACTTAACAACTACATAAGTCGATGATTAATGATCTTCTAACCATTGAATAAGTTGATTGGAGATTTGTGTTGTTCTATTACTGTATTCATCATTAATATTTGTTAATTTCAAGACTTTGGAATATTTTTCATCGGTCCAGTTGATAATTAATATTCGAAGATTAATCATATTTTTGATAAGATTAATAATACGTTTACGATTATCAACTCGAATCGCAAGTACTTCACATTGGATACCTAATGATGAATGACTCAATAAAATACATTCGTCTTCATTTAAATAGTGTTTAGATTTATCTAAATGGAGTTCACGAATTGAAGGATTTGAACATTTGAATAATGACATTTGCAAAGATAATGATGTGTTGATATATAATGATTTTAGATGAGGTGTTCGATCGAATAAAGCTTGCACCTGAGAATAATAAGTATCAACATAAGATGCAATTGTAAGTCCACGTAATCGATTTAAATTTGCAATAATAGACCAAAATTGATCGTTGATAGGAAGTTTTAGATAAAGATATTCAATATTAGACATATGAATGTAGGATGAGTGAGGGTGGTCAAAAAATGTCTCATCACAAATATAAGTCAGATTATCGTAATACTTTTGTTGATATTCTTGTGGAATTGTCGAGTATAAAAAGTCCGAAAAAGTTATTCGTCAGTGATGAAATGAACGTGGTAAAGTTTGGAGATGAATAAAATAATTTCTTAGCTCACATCGAACAAACCATTGATGTTCATCAATCAAAAATGAATTTCGAAACGAATCGATCAATCTATTGGCTTTTTCTTTTACATTTCCATCGAGAATAGGTTGAATCATTTCAAGCTGAAATCTTTTCAATTTAGGCAAATAATTAAGAATAATTTGTTCCCACTGATGACCATCAATTAGTGCAAGCCAAATTTTAATCTTCAAATCACGTAAATTAGGTACGTTTTGTAACAAAATATTGAGTTCGAACGGTTTCTCACTTATAGACAACTTAAGTTTGGTTAATAATGGAAGTGGAAATGTTATATAATCATTATTGATAGACGATTCAATATCTATCGAAAGACATTTAAGATGAGGAATGTAATGAAAGAATTGATTCCATCGTAATTTATTCTCAGGTATAATTACATATTGAAGAGATGAAGAGATAATTGTTGGTAAACAAAAGAATTTTTGCTTTTCGATGTTAATATCACAATAATAATAAATAAGATTCGATAAACTCCAAATCTTGTTGATGAGTAGTTCAAAATTAGCTTGACCATTTGGAAATGAACACGAGAAAAATGTTAAAGAAATAAGACTATTGAGATGATCAAATTGATCCAAGAGTATTAACCATGTCTCAGTTGAGTCAAGCTCGGATAATGTCAGTGATTTTAAACGAGTAAATCGATTGAGTGATGGTGTAAAAGAAAGGAATAGATCAATTTGCTCTTGAATTTCCTGGATATTAGATAGACGAAGAGTAAGAATTCGATCAGCAATGAATGATAAATGTTTAGATATTGAATCGAAATCATATTTTGAGAAATCATTGAATAGAAAACGATACGAACAATATTGTTTGTAGAGAAGAAGATTGAAGCGTGAATTGACACCATAGAATGTATGAAGAAGATTAACACCATTAAAATAATCGAATAAATCAAGAAAGATTTCGTTGGGTAACATTTCGAAATTCATTGTACTTTTTTCTTTAACTACAGAAGCGATTAATTTGGATAATCATTTGCTTTGAATTTTATCTCCTGATAGTCAGTGTATGAGTCGACTGTATAAATAATACATTATCCAAAAACAAACTATGACGAAAGCTATATATGATGAACTTCAGCAAGCAATAAGCATCGACGAATCACCGGACTAGTCTGAAATGATTATGTATTCTGTCAAGATTAGTTAACTTAAACGCCGTTCCGCTATATCTCGCCTCTTTTCTATGTTATCCTCACGTTTTTGTTCTAAAAGGTTATCCATTGTATTTTATGCTAAAAACATCACTTATATAGCCAAAGAGTGAACACATCTTTTTTTACATAAGATATGCGTCAATTTAATCGTCATCTTCTTGACTTCCCCAATGAATTACTCTTGATTATATTGAAGAAATTTGGCAATATTAATGTTTTATATTCATTATTGGGTTGTATCAATGAACGATTTGATAGTCTATTAGAAGATGATGTTTTTACGGAAACTCGATTCATTTGATTAAAATATCATCGATTTTTAATTACTTATCTTCACTTGATCCTTCAATACTTGATCGTTTTTGTTCTGATATATTACCGAAAATTCATCATAATGTCAAACATCTTATTCTTGAATCAAAATCTCTGAAACGTATTCTTCTTTATGGTAAATTTTCGAATTTAATTTCTCTGAAACTATTTCATTTCACACAAGATATTGCTTTCTCTTAACGATATAATAAACACATATTATCTCATTATACTTTAGATCAGTTAATCTTTGGAAATATTTTCCAAAATCAAATAATCGAACTTACTCTTCTAGTTTACGATGAGTTACGTTGGGGAATATTGTTAAAAGATTATACTCGAAATGTCTTTATACCTATCTTAACGTTTTTTTTAAAAAACTAAAACATCTAAGTATTAATATTCCATATCTGCATCGTAATCAACTATATTTTCTTCTTCAATTCTTAAGAAATTATCTATTAATGTATACAGTTTTGATGATTGTCTTTGTTTATTGGATGGTCGTCTTAAACAATTGACGATACTTAATGTTCGAATTTATTCGATCAAATATCATTCATCAATCATTCACACGATTGTAAGTTTAGATTTCAGAATTTTATTTAATTGAGTAAATCATATCGATGATATTTGATAATTCCTGGATGGTTGTCAAAGAGTTAGTGAAGTGCAGATAAACAAGTATTCAAACAGACAATCGCTATGTTTGCTGAACGGCTTGTCCGCAGGTAACGCACTCACTATTTTGAGAACTTTCCATCTTAATTTCTCTCGAATAACTAAATATAGAGCTCTGAAATTTGGTGTGTAGATGCATGCTGTAAAGCTGTTTGACACCCAAAATTTTCACCTCAACTGACTTCATGGTCCCCATTTTACAAGCAAAATACATGTCCGTAACGCACTCACAAAAAAGACCCTCTTTTTTACAGTGTTGCCAAAGATCATTCATGTTCCACAAATGCGTACGTTATAATGGCATATGATCCAGAGCAAGTTTGTAGCAGACAGTCTGGACTATCTGTTGAATACAAGGCATCTTCCAAAATGTTGTCCTATTGTTGAACTACACATCAATTATTGTGGTAACGCACTCACGCTTTAGTAACGCACTCACTTTTTTTTATCGGGCCTATTTAAAGTGCTATTTTCACAATCTTCACAAAGAACAGGAGATGATCTATCAATGCCAAACTGTAGATTTAACACCAAAATGACTAAGAATATTTTCATTTTTGATCAAAACCAAAACAATGATCGAGATATGGAGGGAGACAACAGTGCATTTTTGAAGTGATTTTGCACAGAAATGCTTCATTCTGGCTAGGAACTACTAGTAACTTGCGAAATATTGAAAAACAAACCAGACAGGTCGACGCAGAATATGCGA
>JAJEKB010021940.1:0-38329 GCA_022393335.1 Macrotrachela quadricornifera | reverse complement strand
AAAAAAAAAAACAATAAATGAAATGTTGTTTCAATTATCGTTTATAACTTAGATAAGACGTTTTTTATAACTAAAAGTATATGCCTAATATGAGGTAGAGGAAAATGGTAAGATTCTCCAAATCTCATGCACAAGTATAGTAGGCAAACGAAGAATTTATCCTAGATGAAAATGTATCAATGGGATTAATAGGTACCTTACTGGTTGTAAGAGACATTATATAATTCTTTGACAAGCTTTCAGAATACCGACACATTAAAGTGTAGTTTAAGATATAGATAAGCTCTGCGGTAAGGTGTAATGTATGATCGATTAAAATGTCGAATCTTGTAGAGAGGGCATGGGAGTACTAGATGAATGCAGTTTTGTTATTCAGAGTACCTAAAGACTGCAGTGCGACCACTTACGAGTAACTTCAAGTTTTTTCTAATACAATTCACACTCATTTTAATTATTTGTGAGGACAAGTAAATAGTTGAATGAAGTTTTGACTTCTCTACATCTAAGTACAGCAATTGATTCCGGAAATACTGCAATTTCTATGGAAATAACGCATTAATAATCAGGCTCTACTAGGCGTATGGATCTCTAATCAATTCTGAAAAAAGTAAAGGCTTTTTTTTCATTATTATATTTTATTATTTCTAATCCATTACACATACATCTTCTAAAGTATAGCGAATAAATAAAAAATACCGATCATCATTAAATGATATGAAAATTAGTTATAATAACATAAGGGATTCTTTGGATTTCATATTGAATCAAACATATACTTGTTTCTTCTCTATTATTATCTATATCATTGTGAATAAAGGGTGATCCAAAAGTCTTGGGCCCTCTCAGAGAAATTGTTCGTTCTCCCTTATAGTAAACTCAAAAATGCTCAAACTTCGGTATTTTATCCCTCGTAAGTAGACAGATATTACCCAAAAGTTTTGTGTCTTCATTCCTTATTATAAGAGAAATATATAGGCCAACATTCTGGAAATCTTATTCTCCCATCTCCTAAAAATAATGGTTGGTGCATCATAAATGGGTCACGTTTGCGTTTCATTTTTTCATCACTTGATAAGAAAACAAAATATACTATATGATGCAGCGTGAAAAGCTCTACAATCTGCTCAGTAAAGCGCATTTTAATTATATAGCTTTGGGTTCCAAAAAATGCAAAACTTTATGAAAACAATTTTCGCCATCATAAAAAAATCATTTTTTTTCTACACAATGGAAAGGCTAGCTTTTTCTCATCTTTTTGTTACCTAATACATTTTATTACGAAAAAGCAAAATTTACCAGAAGATGAAGCATCAAAAGTTCTACAATTTACAAAGAAAGCCTTGTTTTTATTGTGTACTTTTTGTTTTCAAAAAGAAGCAAAAGTTTGCGCGACAGTTTTTGCAATGGCAGAAATTAATCCTACAGAGTTTGCTTCGTTTTCTAAACCAAAATTTGATAATTAAAATGTGCTTTATTGTGTAGATTGTAGAGCTTTTCACGCTGCATCTTATGGTATCTTTTGTTTTCATAATAGAACGTATCCTGTCATGGCAAAATGAAACGCAAAAGTGGCTCGTTTACACGTATGATGCGCTAATCATTATTCTTAGGAGATAGGAGAATAAGATTTCTAGAATGTTAGCCTATATATCTCCCTTATAATAAGGGATGAAGACATGAAACTTTGAGGTAATATTTGCCTACTTACGAAGGATAAGATACCAAAATTTGAGCATTTTTGAGTTTACTATAAGGGAGAACGAACAATTTCTCTGAGATGGCCCAAGACTTTTGGATCACCCTATACTTGTCACCTGGATTATATTTATATTATATCGAAATTAACAAAAAACCATAATACTCTAATTATTAGATGAGAATTAATTTTTTGTTTCAAAATATCGTGTTTAAAAGTATTCATAAACTTTCCTCATAGATATCGCTTAGTATAAGGAAGTTTAGAATTATAATCTAGTAATACAATAAGAAAAAAAAACCAGAAATTCTATGAGTTTCCGTTCGATAAAAAAATTTTAATAGTCTGCATACTTGTCAAGTCTGATAAAGTAAAGACACGTTCTGAATTGACATTATGGTCAGAAATTAATATTTCAAATAGATTGACATAAAATTTGTTTTCAAACTTGTCGATAACAGGATCTATTAATTCTTTTCTATCTGTCTGAGACATTGATATGTACACGAATAAGTTCAGTCTCGGTTCTGTGACCAAAATCGAGATCGAAACTAATTTAATAACTTGTCTTTTATATTCAATATGTATCAAAGATGAAATTTATTATATTTAGACTCTATATGAACCACTATTAACTTGTTATCAGTATTTGATTATGAAAAAAATGCAGAAGAATGGCTTTACTCAAATAAAGACAGATGATGTTTATTGGAATTATGAATGGCAGTCGAAATATGATGAATCTCTGGCATCATGTTATGCAAAAAAGGATGATATGAATACAGCCGCTTCTATGTTCAATAAATTTAGTTTAAATGCATGCGATGATTATTTGCAATACGTTTATCCTCTCATCCTCAAGATTGTTTATTGATTCAAGAATTAATTATGTATCTGATCTTATCTGTCTGAAGATATAAATATCCAGTCTTATTCATCCATTCCTGGATAGATTATGATACCGTCGTTTATAATACGATCTCGATTCGGATTACTAGAATTCATTGCACCAAATTTAATATCACAGGCTATAATGTATCAATGTCATTTTCCATGATCAGGATACAAAACTGAATTATCATTGACTACAGCAAATAACTGAGGATCTTAGACATTTATTGTTTTGAAGTAAATGGTATTTGAATAGCCAGGACTTGTACGGCCCATCTCTTATTTAAATTCTTTCATAATCGTTCGATTCCCAAAACACGTTTAGGCACTGAGTCAACTTTGCTGATATATGAAAAATCAATTGAAATAAAATTTATTCATTTAAATCTATATAATCATTGATTAAAGGATTGAATAGAAAATTCTTCTTATTAATCTAAAAGTGCAAAAATAATATATGAATAGTATTCTGGACATTTTAACCTATCAATAATTTGATACAACGATTAAATTAATAAAGACTACATTCATTTACTTGCTTGTTTAAACTAGAATATTACTGTAGTACGTTCCTTGCCTAGTACGGACTAGTAAATAAATAACTAACATGACAAGAAAATATATCGATTTAAAATGTATTGATTTTTTTATTTTAATTTTCTCATTAGGAACTGACTCACAATTATTCTTAGAAAATTTAATTAAGTAATTTTTGCACGGATCTACAATAATAAAAATAGAAAATATAAATTTCTTGTTATTGTTAATCAAGAACATGACCTACTCATTGCTATTATTATATTAATAATAATTTATCATTCTTTATATTATAAATTTATTAAATTTTTAAACAATTTATCCAAATTTTATATTATGTTTTTGACATTATATCTAATAGACTTGTTCGTTTTATCACTCCTACATAGACAAACAGGCGAAAGAAAGATCAAAAGAAACAAACCAAAACAAAAAAGAAAAGGAAAGAAAAACAAGTTAATTCATTAGGCTCATAATTAAAAAAACACACATATACAACATATTATCTTTGTCTGACTGATTTAAGAAACAAATCAGTATGTTCATATATTTCTTTTAGATAAACTGAATCTGTATATTTTCTAAGTTTATAATGATAGAAGAATGATATTGATTAAATTTAATGACGTGATCGTGATGAACTTGGCGGTGGCGGCGGCGATCGTCTAGATGGACGACGAGAAGATGTAGATCGCGATGGTGGTGATCCACGACGTCCGGGTCCATTACGTGAAGATGATGATGATGAAGCAGCATAACGACTAATGTTAAAGTATACAAATACGAAAACCGATATGTTCGACTATTTTATTTTTTGTCTCATTAAAAATATTTATTATAAAAAATCAAGCAATGACGTGCAAACGTTAACGCCAGATATCCCAATCATTTATATTAAAATAGATAAACGGACGTTTTCTTTTCTTATATTATACTTCCTTGCTTACCTTCTCGATGGTCCCATTGAACTTGATCCTCCCAATGGATAAGAAGCGTAGGCATCGTAAGTTGACCTGAAACGGAGTACGACCAATGGATACGTTCGAACAAACGAAATACAGAATAAAAAGAAAAGAACTAAGTCGACGTATTTTTTTTTCGACACAGAATTTTTCTTTCAATATGCACGAATAACGACATACCGCATTGGTGGTCCTCGTCCATAATGATCACCCATTGGTATTGGTGGTACACGTTGACGATAAAAATCTTCGCGACCGTATGGATCTATACCATCATTACGCATACTGTACGGATCACCACCGGTTCGACTATACGGATCGGCATAAGCCATTGGTGGCATTCGTTGACGTTCATATGGTGAATCATACGGACGAGATCTTCCACCTATATAGCTATTACGTATATTCGGATGTGATCGATCAGGACCGCCGCCACCGCCTCCGGAATAGCCACCGCTTCGATTAGACGACATCATTGGATAATCTCGATTTCTATTATATAACAATATATTCATATATTTCATTAAATAAAAGAAATAAACGAACCGAAATGATCGCATTGACATTGAACTTGATGAATGACGTGGTGAATCTCCACGACGACTATACGTTTATATATAAAATAAACAAATTTAAACAATTATAAACACTTACGATGGACGATCCGTTTTTCGAAATTGAGTTGTTGATACCTAATAAATAGACATATGAAATAATCTATATACAAAAATTTTCCAAATAAATACTCACTTCAACTTTAATACGATTTCCTTTTAAATTAAAATCATTCAAAGCAGCTATAGATGCTTTTGCTTTCGTTGCATCTTCCATATGCTTCAAAACAAAAAAAAAACAATCAAATCAAAAATTTTTTTAATATTAAATAAAACAAAAAAAAAAACAACTTACAACAAAAGCATAGTCTTTAACAATATCACATTCAAGTACTTTACCATATTTTTCAAATAATTCTTTTAATTCAGTTGAACTAATTGATGAAGGTACATTACCAATATAAAGTTTTGTTGGCATATTAAATAAAATAAAATATAAATATAAATATATTATTTCCTTGAACAGAACTTTTTCGTCTTATTCTTAACACAATAATAAATTAACCAATCAAATTACATTTATTATTTTTATTTAAATAGCCATACTGTTCAACATTGAAACTTTATTATGATCAAAGATTTTCAATTAGATTCAATTTAAAGAATTAAATTTTTCTTTAACATTCTTTTTAAATTAAATTCATCATACAAGTAAAATATTATTAAATATTAAATAGACAACATCCGTAGAGGTCTTCACCATTAATCATCATTCGTTCGTTATTGGCCAGTATAAAATAACTTGTGAACTTCTTTGTTCACTATTCCCAGGCAATCGATCGAGATTAAAAGAGAGAAAAATGAATTTTATCTTTAAAAAATTCATTGATTCTATCATATTTAAGATTGATAAGAGAGAAATATATCGATTTTCAATTGAAATAAATGAGTATTATGTATTGCATCAACCCATTTTTCTATTTCTTTAATATACACACTACTAGAGATTTTTTCATTAATTGAAATCTATATTCTGTATCATTTTAGATGTCGTGGCTTTTTGGCTATAAAAAACCGGTGTCTGATCTTCCGTCTCAAGGTTTCGGAGGTGCTAGTGATGGATCATTACCTCCATCTGGGAACACTGGAAATGATAAACCATCAGTAGGTAAAACAGATCCTAAAGCATTTGCTGGTCATGAATCAGTCTATAAATTTGATTCAAGTGCTCTGGAACGAGCTGCTCATGCAGCTAAAGAATTAGAACGATCACGTAAGTTATATTTATTTTGAAAAAAATTACATTCAATTAGAACTAATCTCTCTCTTTAGAATATGCAAGTCAAGCATTTGATGTTGTTAAAATGCAAGAACAAACAAAACAACTTGAAATTCAAAAACAAATGAAGGCAAATTTTAATAATTATTAAGAACAAAAAAAAAAGATTAGTTTATTTAAATAGGAATATTCACAACATGAAGAAGAAATTCGTTTTAGACATCAACAACAATTAAATGAAGAAAAACGACGAATGATGAGTGAAGAAACTCAACATCAAAATGAAGTAAAAGAAATTTTTTATTAATGTTTTTCTAGTTTTTCTTTATTAGAGAGCGAAATTTCAAGATCAATTAGCACGTAAACGTATGCAAGATCAAGCTGCTGAACAGGTAATATTAAATATTTATATTTATTTAATAAGAATTATTATAATTAGGCTCGATTACAAGATGAAGAACGTCGTCGTCAAGAAGAATCAGTTAGAAAACAAGAAGAAATGAAACAACGTTAGTTTGATTCTTTTTTTCTAGAAATATTAATAAATAATATTTAGGTTCAATTGAATATGCTGAACAAGTTCGTCATCAATATGAAATGAAACGACTTGAAGCTGAATTAAAAGGCAAAGCACAAGTTGAACGTGAAAATCGTGAAATTTATCTCGAACAAATTAAACTTAAAGCTGAAGAACAACGTAAAACAGTTCTTGAAAGTATTAAAACAGCAGGTACCGTTGTTGGTACTGGTATAACAACATTACTTGAAAATCCAAGTAAAATTCTCATGGCTGTAAGTTTAAAAAAAAAACATTTTTTTCTAAATTATAATTTGTTTTATAATAGACCGGTGGTATTACATTGCTTGCACTTGGTGTTTATTCTGCACGTGGTGCTACACAAACAGCAGTTAAATATCTTGATTCACGTCTTGGTAAACCTTCATTAATTCGTGAAACATCTCGAACAACATTACTTACTGCACTTCGTTCACCGGTGAAAACTGTTCGACGTTATTTTTTTTCTAAAGCAGAAGATTCTTTACAAGGTGTTGTACTTGATCCAGCACTTGAATCACGTTTACGTGAAATAGCTATAGCAACACGATTTACAAAAAGAAATTATGGTTTATTTAGAAATTTACTTATGCATGGACCACCAGGAACGGGTAAAACATTATTTGCTAAAGTAAATATTTTATTTTATAGAATTATAAAATGAAAAAAAAAACAACTAAAAATTATTTTCATAGAAATTAGCTGCTCATTCAGGTCTTGATTATGCAATAATGACTGGTGGTGATGTTGCACCATTAGGTCGTGATGCAGTTACAGCTATACATAAAGTATTTGATTGGTCACAAACAAGTGGTCGTGGTCTTTTATTATTTATTGATGAAGCTGATGCATTTTTAAGAAAACGAGCAACTGTAAATAAAATATCATAGAAATGATTCATGAATCATTTCGTATGTATTTATTTAAGATTTAATTTTGTTTTATTATTAGGAAAAAATTGGTGAAGATATGCGTGCTGCATTGAATGCATTTCTTTATCGAACTGGTGAACAATCAAGTCGGTAAGTTAAAAGAAAAGAAAAAAAAAATCAGAAAATTATAAATATATAAAAGATTTATTTCCGTATAAAGACTATTTTTCTTCTTTAACATATCGATTAAATTGATAAATGTGAAAATATTTCCTGGACTTTGATGTTTTATTTTTTTTTCTTTTCTTTCCTAGTTTTATGTTAGTACTTGCAAGTAATGAACCTGAACAGTTTGATTGGGCCGTTAATGATCGTCTTGATGAAATGGTTCAATTTAATTTACCAAGTTTAGCTGAACGTCGTCGAATGACATATCTTTATTTTGATACGTATATTTTACGATCTGCTGAACGTCGTCGGTAAGAAAAAAAAATTCTTTTATTTAAATATAAAATACAAAATAATATACATGTTAGTCCAATTAAAATTGGTCCATTTGATTTTGAAAAGAAATGTGAAGAATTAGCTCAACGTACTGATGGATTTTCTGGCCGTGAAATAGCTAAATTACTTGCAGCTTGTCAAGTTAGTTTTATTTTATATTAAAAAAAGAAATCTTTTCATTATATATTATTTTGGTTTTTTATAGGCATCTGCTTATGCTTCTGAAGATGGAACATTAACAGAAGAAATGATAGATAAAAAATTACGAGATGCTCTTGAAAGTCATCGGAAAAAAGTTGAATGGCGTGCGGAAGAAGAACGTTAAAAATATCTTTCTTAGGCTAATTTTCTTTTGTATGCTCACTGCAGTGATTTTCAGTGTCGGTTTTTTTCTTTTTTTTCATATAAGCAAAATAAAACATTTAGTAGTTTTCCGTTAAAAAAAAATCAAATCAAATTCTATTTGTTCGTTTCAGATGTTATCAAGTCCGACTTATATTGATCATGGGCCTGGAACTAGTCCAATATATTATACATCAACACATTCTCCATCAGTACCACACACAAATCCAGTAAGATCTTTTCATTTTTAATCTTATTTTGTCAAGATGAATAAAAAAAAATTATATAATAATAATGATCAGAAAATAAGCTGTAAAGGCGTTTGAATGATTTTTTTTTTATATTTGTCATCGCATTCTATTATGTTCTTTTGTGTCTCAGATGAATTATGGATTGAACGCAAGACTGAATGTTCTGCTCAATATATGACGAGAGTATAGAAAAAAAAAGAGAAAAAAAAGGAGAGGGGAGAGAGAGAGAGACAGTCAATCCAATGCGCATGAGAGTCTTTTTTATAATATTAGAAAAGTGGAAACAAAACGCCAACATTGAAGAGTATGTAAAAGAGAGAGAGAGAGGAAAAAGCAGCGGCACGTCATTTCATCTGCTTCTATTGCTCGTTTCATCTAACATACAGTATTGAGTATGGTCATGAACATTGAAGAACAAGAAAATACTAATGTTTCACCAACCACAACTAGCAATTTAGTGGTAAAAAAACAATATTTTCCTTTGTTTTTTTTTTTTTTGTTATTTATGATTTTCTTTAACATTATCTAGTGAAGTAGAAATTGACATTGTATAATGTCATGATGACTGATATTAATGAATCGTATAAGTTAGTATATTAATAGTATTAGAGTTTGATACGGTTGTCTAAATCTTTTGATTATTGAATTCTATTTTCATATAGTATGCGAATATGATTAACTAGATCATATATATTTTCTAGAAAAATCTTATTTAATAAGAAAATGAGAAACAATATATGCCTTGATATGTATACATACCGTGAGAATAAAAACATTTGGTAAAATTTAGAAAATCTATTTCTTATTATAAACAGTAATAGTTTTTGTAGGTATTTTTAAGGTTAAAATAATCAGATGTTACATATATTTATTTTATTAAATAAATCTTATAGCTTTATTTTTTATTTTTTAAACACAATCGATTGAAGAAACTGATTGTTGACCTTGGAATGATTGATAAACTTTAGCTGTGCAATGAAGAAGAGTTTCTTCTGAAAATGAACGAGCTGTGAAACGGATACGATAGTTAACACCATTGACAACTTGACTTTGTACACTAAAAATTTCAATAGGTGATGCACGAATATTTTGTGAGCTTGATAATTCATTAAGTGCTAATTTAACCATGCCTTGTGTAACTGCACTTCGAACAAGATCAGGACGATCAACAAAACCACCAACTTGGCATTGAATAGCAACGAATAATGATAAAATAACGATGAGTTTAAACATGGTTTTTTTTCTTGTTTTTAATCAAGCTGATCCAAGTCTATATGGAATAATAGAAAGAAATGAGAAACCTGTGGACTTTATATAGATTTAGAATGTATTTGATGAGAATTGAAACAAATGTTGGACTTTGAGGGCTTATTTTTTTGGTGTTTTTTTGCCCTTTTGAAATGTGACTTTTTTTTATTTGTTACAGATTATTTTAAATTTATTTAATAGTACTTTGTACCAAAGCAGAATTCCTGTTCTTTTTTTTTCTTTCGCTTAGAATTATTGTGCTTTATTTCCTTCTGTCTATTGTTAAATTAAAATAATATAAATGTCTCGTCTGCATATATATGAAAAAAAAAAAAAGAAGAATAGTAATAACTGGATTTTATCAAGTGAATAGAAATAATTATGACAATGTCATTTTTGACATTTTTATACAATTAAATTAAAATAAGATTAGCTATGAAAATGTTCATTTATTATTATTATTATTAATAATAATAATCATTAATTTTATAGATTGAATTGTTTAGAATATTATTTGATTGATTGATGAATAGACCTTCGTATGAGATAATTCTATATAAATATGATGCTGTCCAATTAGGTGTTTGAATTTCTCTGTATACATAACCGCTACTGTTTTTGTTCGTACATGAGAAAAAAAATAACAATTATTACCCTTTTTTCTCTTTCTGTCTCTCTCATTTATTCGATGATATAATCTTTTTTTCTTGTGTGTGTGTGTGTGTGTGTATGTGTGTTCTCTTGTAAAAGTTTGCTTGTGTATCATATTGTGTTGTTCGCGTCATATTATCAACTACAGAAGCACATATTCGCTTCGATAAAAATATAGATATACAGATAGATAGAGAAAGAATTGGTAACTGATCCTTATCTTAGTCAATAATATTGACATAGGAAAAAGAGAAAACGATCGCTGCTCAATACATATGTCAGTCAACTACTTCATTACTTTTATCTTTACTAAGTATATACAAAGAACTAAATTGTCCGTACTTAATAAAAATATATGCATATGTATATATAGTTAATCATCATGTTCATCATTGGATATGAATATTAGTGTTGAGATGACCTATACGAAATCAAGATTATTAATAGTAAGTGTCAATAGTAAATTTAATGCATGCATACATCCGTCTATGTCAGTATACATATTGATCGGCTTTCTTTTTTAATATAGTTCAAAGCATAGTATAGTAAGATAATTGATTCTACCTGAGGGAACAAATTGAAATATTTGTGTATTTTATTTTTTGTTTTTTTTAAATTTTATGTGATAATGGAATCAAATTGATCGTTGAATCAATAGACATTTTTTTTTGTAACGATTACTAAGAATAAAAAGAAAAGAAATAGAGAGGTCTTAATGAAATTATACGACTACTGAATGTCGTCGTTATTGCTCTCTCTTTCTCTCTTCATCATCACACTATATTGTCATAATCGTCTTCAGGCCTCTCTTACTCCCACTTCAGCTGCCGTTTCAGCTTATTGGTTTTAGTTACTATTCGATATTACCACAACATTGTAGCTTGCGCTCTCTTTTACGAACAATTCTATATTTAATCCAAGTGGGAAGTGCAAGGGCGAAAAAAGAAAAAAAAAGCAAAAGAAACTAGACAGACTAGAAGCGAATCGAAGAAGAAGATGATGATGATGATGAGAATAAGAATCGTCCTACGACTAGCCGTTACAGCTCTGCTCGGCTTGTGTCAATAGATGATGACGGATGATTATTAACAACAACGTTGCAAGACGTCGAGCAGCGTTATTCGAAGAGACCAAGAACGGGAACGATAGAGAAGAATTGCTTATTTTGCATCTACTAGTATTTGATGCTGGATCAACTTTGTTACTCTTCGGAGATAATAAAAATCGACTAGTGTCATACTATGACTAACTATCTGACAGAAAAATATGTCCACTGATTCTTCAAAAAAGATTCGTACTACATCAATAACCCGTCCATCAAGTATTAAACTACCACCATTGCCTGCTGTCAATTATCCATATCATCATGATCAAGTGAGAATGAGAATCAATATGTATGCATTTTACTTTTTTCTCTTCTAACATTAAATTACATGTGTAGTTTATTCACAGACACACCTTTTGATATAACATTTTATAGACTTCTCTCTTTCTTTCTACTATTGTTATTATACTGAATGAAAATAAATGAACGAGAAAAGAAGCCTAATAGATTATATTATATAAAATGAATAGACGAGATCTATCTAACGAGTTTGAAAATGGTGTCGCTTTTATCAACACATACAAATAATTATATTATATATGAGAAGGCGGAGAAAAAGGCCGTAGACCTCCTCATAATCATCATTTGTTTTCTATTCTCATACAACGTAGAAAAATATATTTCCCTTGATACTATTCGAACACGCGTTGTATTTACATTTAACCACATTTCTCCATGTATTGATATATATCTGCTTGACGGAACAGAACGACAATTCAGTTGAGATTTTCAATGACTACTTAAAGATATAAGAGAAAGAAAAGAAAAAGAAAAACCTCATAATAACAAAAAATAATAATAAATAAATATAAATTATAAATTATATTTTAAATATCAAAAACAAATTAATCATACATTTCCTATGTTATTGTTATTAAAAAACATTATCATATAATTGAATATGTAGCATATCCTTCCTTATATATATATTTTTTTTCGATCACAGATGTTACATCCTTTTATATTTTCTTTTTTGGTTTTGTTGTTTGTTCTCTTTCTGTTATTCCGTTGGTCGAAACAGATGTAACATCTGTCTCGAGTTCAATTTCTTCATCATAGAAAAAGAGAATGCAATGAGAATATGCGTTCTATCATCATAAAAAGTGCGTCCTATCAAGAAAAGAACGAATGAAGAATACAACAACAAAAACAAAAAAAAAAAAAGAAAGAAAAGTGGAGCGTGCGCCCGCTCGTCATGTTCACACGTTCATGATTCTTTGTCTGTCCGATTCGTTGACGAGCAATGCTACCATAAATTTTCTCTTTCTCTTTCTTGCTTGCTTGCTTGCTTCTATACAGACTGTTTGTTTCTAGAGGCATACATACATTTGTACATTTTAATCTTCTCTTTTACGTTCAGACATAAAACGTGTGAAAAAGAAGCTTTGTAAATGTCAATCATTTTCTTCTATACGATATGACTGTGGTATGTGGCTTGTTTTATTTTGATTAAATATATCTTTCATATATATTTTTCTAATCGGTTAAAAGAACTAAAAATATTTTTTTTTCCGATGAAGGACATTATTTGTTTTTGTTGTAGTGTCTATTTTGCCGCCGGTCATATATTCAGTTTTCTAATATAATACTTATTTTTTTAGCCTCTTTTTTCATCATAGTCTATCTCTTTAGTCAATCAATCTAAATATATGATGAACGTATTTAGATGGAAAACATCGTTCGATGGATTTATTTAGTAAACACCATATCACTATTGATTGTTTGTTCTACTTCCTTTTCTCTCTCTCTCTCTCTCTCTCTCCCTGTCTCTTATTGTTAGTTATATATTTAGGAATGTTGTTTGATTTGGTATTCTTACATATATACAGAAAAAACTAGCAGAAGGAGATACATTGTGTATCAACATAGAAGAAAAGAAGGATTGTACACTAGTTTCTTCTTCTATTTTTCCGAGTGTCGTCTTATTATTATTTTTATAACGACGACGCAAGCTGGATATTAGTAGTTAATAATTTGTTCATTCAAGAGAAGATTGCTATTATGGGTCGACATTTACCAAATAAAGTTCGATGCACCTTCGTGAGTAATATTTAACTAAGAAAGCATATTTCATTTATCTTTTATTATTATTATTATTATTATTTTTTGATAATATTTCTTATTGAATAGTCTTATGAGTACGTATTGTATTAATTAATTACAAATGATTTCCTTTAAGTAAATAATAAATATCTAAATGGTGTAATTTAGCATTAACTTTCTTATTTATTTACTCATTCTTTAGCCGGAAAACATGTAGAAATACGTTAATAAAATAAATATGTTATACATGAAAATAAATGTATCAGATTTTTCTTATAAAAACCGATTTTATAGTATAGATCAATATGAATGTCAGTAGATCAAGATCAAATATGTCTGTCGAGACATACGTATATTTATCAACACGTGTATATAATAAAAAATAAATTGATGCTTGTCTATTGATTGTCAGATTATATAATAAGAAAAAGAACAATAAATGTTTAGTTTTTTCTTCTTATCAATCTTAATTAATAAATTTATTATTTTTAGTCTGATGGAAATTCTGGATTTTTACGAGCAGCACGAGCAGGAAATCTTGAGAAGGTTTTGGAATACCTTCGTTCATCAATTGATATAAATACAAGTAATGCTGTATGTATATTTGTTATTCTTTTTATTTAATAGAAAAAAAAAGAAATAAATCTTATTTTTTAGAATGGATTAAATGCATTGCATTTAGCATCGAAGTATATATATATTAATATTTTCTTATCTTTGTATATTCTTTTTTTCTTCAAGAGAGGGCCATGTAAATATTGTTCAAGAGCTTCTTTCTCGTGGTGCCAATGTTAATGCAGCAACAAAGGTCTTTGATATATCAAAAAGAATATGATAATCTATTAATCATCGAAGTTTTTTTTTTCTATTTCTATAGAAAGGAAATACGGCTCTACATATTGCATCATTAGCTGGTCAAGAAGAAGTTGTCAAACTTTTAATCAAATATAATGCTAATATTAATTGTCAATCACAAAATGGTTTTTCTCCTTTGTATATGGCTGCACGTATGTATTATTTAATGATTAGATTTTTGATTGATTGATTGATTATTTGATTGATTATAGAGGAGAATCATATTGAAGTAGTAAAGTTTCTGCTCGCTAATGGCGCTAATCAAAGTTTAGCTACCGAGGTAGATTTTGCTGTTATAGTTTTCTATTCGATAATTATTATTTAATGTTTTTATATTGTTTATTTTAAAGGATGGTTTTACACCATTGGCTGTTAGTCTTCAACAAGGTCATGATAAAGTAGTAGCTATTCTTTTAGAAAATGATTCTAAAGGATCCAAAGTACGTCTACCAGCATTACATATAGCTGCAAAGAAGAATGATACAAAAGCTGCTGCCTTACTTTTACAAGGTGATAGTCAACCAGATCTTAATTATAAGGTATTTATTTATATAATAAATAAAATAAGGACTTTTTATGAATAAATTCCGAGATAATTAGGGAGGAGGATTTGTCAATTGTACAACAAAGGTTTGTTGATAAATATCTAAATGGTGTCTGTTTGCATTCTTTTTATGATTATTGTATATTAGTGATGGTGATTTCTCGGTTTTTTTTGTTTTTTGTTGTTATTGTTATTTTTGTCTAAGTTTTTTCTTATTCTATGTTATTTTCTTTTTTTTCAGCTTGGCAGAGTAAGCAGATATTTATAATTATTTTGTAAATATTATACTAACTTATTACTAATTTCTATAGTTAGAAATATCAGAACAATACTTTTATTTTTTGCATGCAAAAAAAAAATAAAAAATAAAAAAATATAACAAAAGATATTGGATAATATATATATTTTGTTTTTTACTTTTTCTTAGTCTGGATTTACTCCATTACATATCGCAGCTCATTATGGTAATTTAGAAGTGGCACAATTATTAATTTCTCGTGGTGCTGATGTCAATTATGCAGCCAGTGTAAGAATAAATTTAAATGGAAAATTTTTATTTCAATTATTTATTAGATAGAACATTTGAGATTTTTAAAAAATGACTTTTGAAATTTATTCTAAGAAATCGTAGCTTTCCATAGGATTATCTTCTAGTACGTCACGAAGCTTATCAAACTTTATCCGATTAATGTCGTAGAAGAGCAAAGTGTTTAGTATAAAAATGTATAAAAGAATTTCATTGAAATTGTCTTCTTTTATAATGATTAAAATATGAACGCTTCTATGACGTCGCCTAGATCATGGATTTGTCATCAGTATTGATAGCAGTAAAAGAAAAAAAGAAAGTTGACTTCAAGAGACAACTTGCTAGAATGTATATTTTTTATATGAAAAATAAAGTTTATTGAGTACTCTTATAAATAAATTTTTGGATAAAAAAAAATCTGATCAAAGTTACGAAAGAATTTTGTAATCAAATAAAAAAAAATTCAAACTTTTGTTTCATTTGTTCAATCGAATTTAATTTTATAGCAAAATATAACACCATTACATGTTTCTTCAAAATGGGGTAAAGAAAATATTGTTAAATTATTACTTGAAAAAAATGCACAAATTGATTCTAAAACAAAAGATGGTCTTAGTAAGTTTGATTAGAGAAAGGAAAAAGGTGAAATTTATATATTATCTATTATTAGCACCACTTCATTGTGCTGCTCGATCTGGTCATGATCAAGTAGTCGATTTATTACTTGAAAATGGTGCTCCATTTGGTGCAAAGACAAAAAATGGTCTTTCAGCACTTCATATGGGTAAAACATAAAAACCGAAAATAAATATTTTATTTTATTTAAAAAAAATAAAATAAAAATTTATATTTTAGCTGCTCAAGGTGATCATGTTGATGCAGCACGTATATTACTTTATTATAAATCGACATTAGTCGATGATGTTAGCTCGGTTAGTTAATTTTAATTTTTTTATAAATTAATATTTATTTTATTCATTTTAAGGATTATCTTTCTGCATTACATGTTGCATCTCATTGTGGAAATTATAATGTTGCAAAACTTTTATGTGAACGTCGTGCTGATGTTAATGCTAAAGCATTAAATGGTTTTTCATGTTTACATATAGCATGTAAAAAAAATCGTTTAAAATTAGTTGAATTATTAATTAGTAATAATGCTGATATTGAAGCTAAAACCGAATCAGGTTTAACAAGTTTACATGTTGCATCATTTGTTGGTAGTCATGATATTGTTGTTTATTTATTACAACATGGAGCTAATATTGATGCAATAACAATACGTGGTGAAACACCATTACATTTAGCAGCACGTAATAATCAAGTTGATATCGTTCAAACATTACTTCGTTATGGTGCAACAGTTGATGCTAAAGCTAAAGAAGCTCAAACATGTTTACATTTAGCAACACGTTTAGGAAATATTGATATTGTTAATTTATTATTAAAATCAAATGCATTTGTTGATAATGAAACAAAAGATGGTTATTCAAGTTTACATATAGCTGCTAAAGAAGGACATGAAGAAATTGCTAGTTTATTAATTGATCATGGAGCTAATTTAAATTTATTTACAAAAGTATTAAATTGAATATAGTTGTTTTTTTTCTTTTTTTCTAATTTTTATTATTCTAGAGAAATTTTTCAGCATTACATATATGTAGTAAATATGGTAATATTAAAGTTGCTAATCTTCTTTTACAAAAAGGAGCTACACCAGATATTCAAGGAAAAGTAAATTTCAATGAAAAAAAAAGAAAATGTTTTATTAAAATAAATTTTTTATTTAGAATGATTTAACACCATTACATTGTGCTGTTCATTATAATCATAGTAATATAGCACTTCTTTTATTACAACATGGTGCTAGTCCACATGTAACAGCACGTAATGGTTATGCACCATTACATATAGCTGCAAAAAAAAATGCTCTTGATATTGCTGAAATGTTATTAGAATATAATGCTAATACAAATGCCCAATCAACTGGTGGTTTTACACCATTACATTTAAGTTGTCAAGATGGTCATTCTGATATGACTTATTTACTTTTAGCAAATCATGCTGATCCAAATATAGCATCAAAATGTCATTTAACTCCATTACATTTATGTGCACAAGAAGATCGAGTTAAATGTGCTGAAGCATTAATTAATAAAAATGCGGATATTGATGCTCAAACACTTGTAAATTAATTACAAAAAAAAAAGAAACTTATTGTAATTATATATATATATATATTTTTAGAGTGGTTATACAAGTTTACATGTTGCTTGTCATTTTGGTCAAATAAATATGGTCCGATATTTACTTCAACTTGGTGCCAATGTTAATATTGAAACAAATGTATAGAAAAAATGATTCGATTTTCTTCTTTTATTTCTATATAAAATATTCCTTATTTTTTCAGCTTATGTTTACACCACTTCATTCAGCTGCACAACAAGGTCATGTTATGATTGTTAAATTATTACTTGAACATGGTGCATCACCAAATAAAACAAATAAAGTAATTTATATGTTTTAAAAAATCTTTTATACATACGAGTGAAGTTCTCCAACTGTAAAATTGCTTTCCAATCAGGGGTATAGGTACCATGTAAACACTGAATACTTTAAAAAGAATTTGTGTTACTAGCTTATTATTGCCGAGATATTACATTTTCACAATATTTCTCAAACTAATTAAATAATTATTTTCTAGCATGGAATGACAGCTTTATCTATTGCACAACGTCTTGGTTATATATCTGTTGTTGAAGAACTTAAAGTTGTTACTGAAACAACAATTGCTAGTAAACATGAATTAATAACTGAAGAACGTTATAAGGTAAAATATTTCAAAACATAAATTAATAAAAGTCTTTCTTTTCTTTTTTTATAATTTTAGATTCAAGCACCAGAAGTTTCACATGAAGAACATCCACTAACGGATTCTGAAGATGAAACAGGTAAATTTTTGAAAAAAAACAAACAAAAAAAAAATCGAGATTTGTTTAAATAATAAAAAAATATAGCATCTAAAGATATTCATGAAGTAACTTATCCTGAAATTGGATATTTTGAATTGACGACAGTTATGAACAATTCTAAAAAATATGAAAAAACGACTAAAGGTAGTCGTCTGTCTGAATTTTCCTATTTGCTTGTCACAGAATGCATATGAAAAAGATCATGAGAATGTTTTTATACCCTTTGGAATGTGTGCACACGATTAATGCTAATACCAAAACACACACACACCATATATATATATACAAAGAATGTTTCATAAGGTCTAAAGCTCGATTAACATCAGTTTATATATAAACAAAATATAATGTCCATCAAACCATATCTATATAAACTTCAAGATACTCAAGTTGATATTTTAAATGATATATCATTTCTCTTAATACAAGTAAAAAGATTTTATAGAATTCTAGAAGATAATATATGATGATCATAATTATATAGCTGAAAGTTATGAAGAGCTTTTACTTAAGGCATATTAAAAGTAATGACGTGAGTATCTTACTTCCTTAGTAGAATGCCTGAGCAAATTTTCAGGGATGGAGGATAAAATGCTCTATTTTTCTGTACTATTTTATCACTGTTCAACTAGTATCATAATAATAAACTTCATAAAGATTGAATCAAAGAACAAATTTTAGCAAAAAATACGGCGTGTAAGGCTCTACAATATGCATAAAACCGCCTTTTTGAATTGTATATTTTGTGTTTCCAAGGAAAGTAAGTTCTTGTCCCACTACCGCCAAACAAATAATATCTGTAGAGACTGAAGAGCTTTTCACCCTTTGATATAAGTCCTTCTTTGATATAGTCTATAAGGTAGGCGAAAACTGAAATTTAAAAATGTGGCAATGTGAAATATTAGTAAAGTCGTACATAAAAGTATTTTTGGCCAAAATTTATTATTATGGTACTCGTTGAACAGTGATCAAATAGTACAGAAAAATAGATCATCTTCTCCTTTTTACTTGCATAAGAAAAGAAAATTTGTTCAGGCATTCTACTAAGGGAATAAGATACTGATATCATTACTTTTAGTATGCTCTAAGTATCAATATAATTATCTAAGAAAGATGATTGTTAAAAGTCATGCTTGAGTAGTGTGACTCAGAAAACCTTTCATATAAGCAATCAAGCGAATCACATTTCGTTTTCTATTATTTTATATAAAATATATTACTTATTTAGATAATAATGATAGTTTTCAGAATCTTGACGATTCAACTTTAAGAGAAATGATATAACTTGAGTAGTTTGATATTCATATCTTGTTTATATATAAATTAATTGCTATATGAAAATTCCAAATTTTTAAAAAATATCATTTATATTGGTATTTAGATATGCTTGGTGATGCTAGTTCAAATGTGCATATGCAATATTTACGTGAAGGTGTTTTAATGACTGAAGCTGAAGAAAATAAACTTAATCAAACATCATTTATAAAAGTAAAATAATCATATAGATTCTTTTTGTTATTTTTTTTAATAATTTTTTTTAAAGGAAGAAACAGAATATCCAATGTTAGCAGGAAAAGATCATTGGACAGAAAGCCGAGATAATTTACATGATCAACAAACACCAATAGTAGCACCACAAAATTTAACTGCTGATAATGAAACAATTACAAAACCACGTCATGGAGGGTATGTTTAAGGATTGTTTTTCTCGAAAAATAAAGCCTGTATGTGTGAAATGTTTGTTGCCATGCATTTGCTGTGTATTGAATTGTTTTTTTTTATACATATTTTTCTAGAGATCGTTTTCAATATCGATCGTAAGTGCTTGCATGCTTAGTTATCTTGCTAGATAAATTCATTTGTTGATTTCTTTTTCTTATATAATATGTATATAGATTTTTGGTAAGCTTTTTGGTTGATGCACGTGGTGGAGCAATGCGTGGTTGTCGACATTCAGGTGTACGAGTTATAATACCACCAAAACGTGCTAGTATGCCAACAAGAATAACATGTAGATTTGTTAAACGTGAAAAATTAACGGTACCACCACCATTAAATGAAGGTGAAGCATTAGCAGCACGTGTTTTAGAAGTTGGACCTGTTGGTTGTAAATTTCTTGGGTAAGACAATTATTTTTTAATGAAATATAATTTTGATGTTTTTTTCTTTAAAAGACCTGTTATACTTGAAATTCCTCATTTTGCTTCATTACGAAATCATGAACGTGAAATTGTTGTTTTACGAAGTGATAATGGAGAAAAATGGACTGAACATAATGGTCCAGTAACAGATGAAGCTGTACGTGAAGCACTTGGTGATACAGTTGATTCTGAAGGTAAATTTGTTATCTTTTAAATAAAAATAAAAAAAAACAAAAACGTATTTTTTAAAGATTTAGAAAATGCCGAAGAACTTCATTCACGTCGAATAACACGTATAATAACAAATGATTTTCCACGATTTTTTACATTAATTACACGTATTCATCAAGAAGCACATTTTATTGATGAACAAGGTGGTTTATTAACATCATCAATAATTCCAACAATTCAAGCACATATACCAGAAAAAGCATTACAAAAACGTATAAGAGTATCACTTCATATATTACCAATATCATCACAATTAATTCAACGTTCATATGGTTCACGTATTCATGTAAGTCCTGTTGTTACAGTTGAACCACGTCGTCGAAAATTTCATAAACCAATAACAATAACAATACCATTACCAACGAAATCATCATCAACAAGAAAACATTCTCATTCTCAACAACAAGGAAATGCATATACAAGTGATTCTCAATCACTTCGTTTATTATGTAGTATAACTGGTGGTACACATGCTGCACAATTTGATGATATTACAGGACATACACCATTAACATTTTCAAATGATTGTGCAACATTTACAACAACTGTTTCAGCTAGGTATGAAAAAAATTAATTGATCGTAAAAAAAAGTCGAAAGGAAAAATATCGAATTTTTGATTATTATAATGAAATAAAATTATCTTCAATTTTAAGTTGAAGATCGATAATTTTATAGTATTTCGCTTCTCAGGAATAGTACGTTCTTTTCGGTAGGACTATCAAATAATTATGAAAGCGATGGATGATATACTAGTAAAATTCTCAATAGTAAGATATTCGAATTCTTGAATTTATTAATACGCATGAAACCGTGAACAAAAATAAATCTAGCAGAGAATCATTTTCACCATATATATATATATATATATATAGGTTTAAGTACAAGAGCAAAATAAGCTAAAACAATTTCTATTCAATATTGATGAACCATAAAATCTAATAGAATATTTACATAATCTGTCATTTACAGTTGATAAGCGGAAAAACTAACATTATTTTCTTTTTGTCATATCTAACTTCCATATGATCTATATTATACTATTTGTTTTATGTCAAAATATCTCGTTTATTTTTCCTTTCGACACATTCATAAATATAATTAATTATACATATATATATATATTTTTTTTTTCTTAATAAAAAGATTTTGGTTAATTGATGCACAAGGTGTATCTGATCTTATAAGATTAGCACATGAAATATATCGTGAAGCTATATCAGTTCCATATATGTCACGTTTTATTGTATTTGCTAAACGACATGATATTAATGAAGCATTAGTACGAATATTTTGTATAACTGATGATAAAGAAAATAAAACACTTGAAATGCAAGAACATTTTACTGAAATAGCTAAATCAAAAGAAGTTGAAGTTATTAATGGTAATTCAATATATATTGATTTACAATCAAATAATTTACAAACAATTATAAAAACAAATGAACAATTAACATTAATATTTCGTGCATTTAAAGAAAATCGTTTACCATGTGTTGTTCGTGTACGTGATCAAGAACAAGATGCATCAGGACGTTTAATTTTTTCAAAAGATAATGGAAAATTAACATCGATACAAAGAACAACATCAATTACAATGACAAATGGACAAGCATCATCATTATCATCAACAACTATTATTGATCCACAAACATTACAAACTATTTGTAATTTAAATATTACTATACCAAATTATGATAAAGTAAAAAAAAAAATGTTTAAATTTATTATAAAAAAAATGTTTTATGTTTTCTTTTTAATTTATTTTAGAATTTACTTGAGGTAAAATTTTCTAGAAATATTTTTAAATTAAAAAATACTTTTTTTTATTAATTTAGAATGAAGAACGTCTTCGAGCTTTACATGCTACAGAACGAGATCAACATTCTGAAAGTATGAAATATTTTCTTTTAATAGAATATTTCTTTTTTCCTCTTTTGATTTAGGTTGGAAAACTGATGATATGTATCGAAAAGGTGAAATACGTTTAACAGATATTGCTCGATTACTTGGTAGTGATTGGCCAGCACTTGCTGCTGAACTTGAATTAAGTGAAGATGAAGTTACTAAAATTATGGATGAATTTGGAGAAAATGCTGCATTACAAATGTTACGCTATTGGCTTAAATCACGAGGAAATGAAGCAACAGGTTAGAAAAATTTACTATTATTAAAATTGAAAGATTATTTTTCAATGATGAATATGCAAATGATATAATAAATAACCTTATTAACACATCTAAACTTCTCATCGATTTGTCTCGTTTCATAGTAAAAAAAAACATGCTAAAATACTAATCAAGTCAATTATCTCTCTTTTCTTTTCTATATATTAGCCACTTGAGCAAAGCTGGAAATTTTAGTACAAAAATTTTCTTGTATTTTTGAGATTAGCTCTATATCTCGTAATGTGCGATAAATTGGCCTGCTTTAGTAATACTACTAAGAAAAAATAAGAAGCTTGGTATCGAGATATTATGTATAGTAACACTTGTGAACTATTAATTAAATCAATAGTTGACATTATTTATCATTATTATCTAAAGCTTATTATTGAGTAGAACAAAATCTGTTTGGCGACTATAAAAAGAATGATTTTGTTTCTTATCTATATTGCACTTTGATCGAGACATGGACAGGACAATCTTAGATTCGATCTGGCTCGGTTTCTGGCGGAATAAGCCTGAAACTGAAGTTGGAATCATATCATCCAGATCTAACAGGAACAAATAACATACGGATCTATAAACAATATCAGCCCTTGTCTTAATCACGTATAGTTATGAAGAAATAATATATATTAAAGGTCACTCTTCATATCGTTAATGCTCAATGGTTAATGGAATGGTCAAAGTATTATGCACAAAAAGTCTCGATTTGTCCATACTGCTTGCATAGTGGAAGAACTAGTACTCTATTAATATAGTTATTTTATCAATGGCTCTTCTGGGACTACCATGGGGAATAAAGAATTAAGAATGCTAGACTGAATGCATATCTATCCAAAAATGAATATTCAAAGATAATTTAAAATAAAATAATTCTTATTTAGGAAATTGTCTTCAACAAGCATTACGTAAAATTGGAAAAGAAAATATTGTTCATAATTGTGTATTTAATATTGAATGGGTTACTGATGCAGCTGAAAAAGAATTAGCTAAAGCTCGTTTATATAGTCGAGGTGGTAGTGTTGATGGTACAACAGCAATTAGTGGACGTCGTGTATGTTATTATTATTAAATATTACCATATATTTATTTTTTTAATAAATAGTTAGATGAAGGTTTTGAAAGTGATGATGAATATGAACGTCGTCGACATGGAAAATCTAGTAAGTAAAAATTTTCATGAAATTTTGTTTATTTTATTAAAAAAAAAATCATAAAAAAAATCAAGATCTATCAAATGATGATATTAATCGAATACCAACAACAATAATAAAAACTATAACATTTGAAGAAACAGTTGAAGATGAATTAGGAGGAAAAAAATCTACAAATGAAATAATTATACCACAATTTAAACAATTAGAACCACTTAAAATGATAAAACGTGATCAATCAAAAGAATTTATTCCTTCATCATCATCAACATCAAGTGCTGATACAATCGTTACTATAGCCATGAGAAAAGGTTTAGATTTTTAAAAAATCACACTACTAAATATTCGTATTTTCTTTTAATTGTTGTCATCGCTTTAAAATATATATATATTCGTTCTTTTGTCAATGATCATTGTTGTTATTGTTTTATTTTGTGTTTAAAGGTGAACGTGATGGTCCTATACATCACTTTGATTCAAGTAAAGCACCTACACCAGCATCACGTTATGGTGGTTATCATACATTATATAATATACAGAATTATTCAGGTTCAATAACACCATTAAGTTATTATTCACATCCATTTGAAATGACACATCTTGAAAGTTTAAGAGAAAAATTAAACAGATTATCACGTGATAAAGGTGGTTGTTGTTGTGTTTTTTTCTTATGCTTGGAATTTAAGCATGAAGATATTTTGTTTTGATGTGTTCTTCTTGTTTTTTTTTGATAAATAAATAAATTTAATTTGATTTTCTTTTTTTTATTTAGCTGATCTCGATGATCCATATGGAACATTATCAAAACAACGAGTTGGAGATATAAATGAAGGACAAAAAACGCCAATAGCTAGTTCGGGTATGTTGATTATCTAATTTATTATTCAATGTCATTCTCGTTCATAGTTAAGAGAATCAAACTGAGTACAAATTAGGTTTCTTCTTTTTCTCCTAAAGGTCAAAAGGAAATATTTTTATGCTAGATATGATGATTGACATTGCACAAAGAAAAGAAATAATCGACGATAATAATTAGTATTTTAAATAGAATATTTAATTGAAACGAGAATAAATATCGATAACAAAAAAAAAAAAAACGAAGAAATTCTTTTTCTTTTTTTTTATATATTCTAAAAATATAATGTGCATGTCATTGCTGTTCATAGTCAAAAATCTCTTGTGTATAGATATACGGCTAGTCATATAATATTTCATGTTACTTACTAATGAATAAAGGAAGGACAAACGAAAGAATATTTCTATTCAAATATGTCAATATATATGAATTATTAAAGCAGAAATTTTAGATAATATATATGTCAAATATTATATTTACAAGCTTTTTATTTTCTTTTCTTAGTTTTTCTAATCAATGTTAATAGAATTTGATATATATAAAAAATATTTAATTATATAGTCTTTTATTTTTTGTTGAATTTATTGCATAGAAAAAAAAACAAAAAACCGTCGACTAAGTCACGTATCTTATTTATATAAATAAAATCATTATATATGTAAAAATCCATCTTAATCTGATTATTTTCTTCGATTATCAATCTATATGTTTGCCATTCATCTACAAGGTGAATATGAATGCATATCATTGTTTTTATTAGTTACGAGAGCAAAAGAAAATCTTTTGCATTATCTATATATCCCATTCTCTCTTGCCAATATATTCTATAAAAGAAAGAAAAACGAGTCTGACTTGTTTTCTCCTATAATATATATATTGCTGATATATATATAAGCAAATGCTTGATATGAATGCGCATCTGGTATAAAAGAAAAGATTTGTATGCCTCGACGAACTATTCTATAATTAGGCATCAGAATACTAATCGATTAGACATGCCATTACTCTGTTTGAGTGGAAATCGAACATTATGTTGTGGTTTATTTAAAAAAAAACGTCGAATTTTAAGTAATAAAATAAAATAAAAATAAGAGAGAAAATAAAAGAAGAAAATTTAAAATAAAATATTTTAATTAACTAATATATTTAGAATTTCAAACAAAAAAATCTTCAACAAAATTAGGTGATTTTGGTATTGTTAATATTGTTCAAGAAACAACACCAACATTATCAAATAATCAACCAATACAATCTGATATAAATGATGAACAATTAATTGAACAAACATCTCCAATATTTGATGATACTCGTACGTATATAATATTTCATATAGATGTTTTTTTTTTAACATTAATTTTCTTCCAGCATCTACACGTGTTAATCAAACACATGTAGGTGAACGTTTAAATAAATCAAAAATAATTCCTGAACAAGCACGTGCATTAGCTAATGCACTTAAACATGCTGTTGTTAAACCATTAAAAAAAACTATAATTAAAAAAAAATCATTTGATACAAATCAATATGATCAACAAATTCTAAGTTCACATCAACCTATTGTTCATTCATTTTCTAATCCATCAACAAATCTTAATGAAAATCTTGAACATCAATTAAATGAAATATCTATTGATTCATACGAATCAGCAAGTCCGATTACATCAACACCACCACCACCAATTAAACCTATACATCAACATGATGAATCAGGTTCATCATCATCAATTGAAATTAATTCACCACCACCAGCTAAACCACCGAGACATTTTTCTCTATATAAAAAAGAACAAAATGATGAATTAATTCAACAAACAGATAATGCTGTTAAAAAAGTTTTAAATCTTGTTGATACATATGGTATTCCATCACAAAATGATAGAGATATATCATTATTAAATACAAGTCAAACTCCTCATATTCAAACAATAGCTAGTTTAAAAAAAATTGAAATATTTACTGTTGAACCAGTACGTATTACAATTAAAACTGATATATCATCAATACCAAAATCATTTAATAATGAAATAAATAAACCAATGACAATAAATTCATTTTCTTCTTCTTCTACTATTCAATCAACGGATGAAATTATTCCACCAGAAATAATTCAATTGGCTACTGAGATAAAAGAAAATATTCTTCAAGATGTAAAAAATGAATTTTCGAAATTTTCATCAATCGGACAACAACAAATAAATGAAATATCACAAGATAATATTACATCATATTCTCAACCTATAGTTACAACTCATATAACACCTATTTATCCTACATCACGTCCAATGATGTCTATTTCATATGATTCTACTTCATATATTACAAAAACAGTTTCACCTTTACTCGATATAACTACAACAAAAGCAGTACCATCATTTACAACTTCAGTAACAGTTAAAAGTTCATCACCACCTAAAATATCTTCAACAACAATAGTTACAAATACTGATGAAAAAGAAAATAATCCTTCAATATTAATTTCTGATAGTAATAAAACTTCTAATCATTCAAAATTATTACAAACAACTAGTAAACAAAATAGTTTTGATTCAAATGATATAACAGCTTATGATAATACGATATTTTTATCACAAATTGCTCGTAATACAACCCCAACACGTTCATTTTTGTCTGATTATGATAATTTACATGGTTCATGCGGAAGTTTACATGATGATAATCAACCAACACCAATCATACAACCTCCACTTCCTCCATCATCTGATACAATATCATCAACAGTATCATCATCAATGACAACAATCTATGAAAGTTTTGATAATTTTCCATCCTTATCATCAACAACAACAAGTCCAACATATGTATCAGCAGTCAGTAGTTTTAATACGGGTGGTACAACAACACCACAACGTTTAAATTCTGATACAAGTGGTGAGAATATTATTGATTTACATCAAGGTAGAAAATACCAAATACCAAGCACGAACATGTTCATTTATCCCTGGCATGTCATTTACCTTTCTTATTTTTCCTTTCCTTCCTATTCGAATGGCATGGCTAAATCAAATTTGCTTATCCATAATTTCTATTAATATATATATATATGTGTGTATATATAACATAGCGTCAACACCTATAATCGAAATTATTGAAGATAATAGTGAACCGATTGATGAATGCGATATGTCATTTCTTACTAATATTCTTGCTCAATACAATCAAAATCTTCATCATCAAGGTTTGAATAATAACCGTGTGCGCATGTTTAAATATTGAATGACACTTAATCTTGATTTTTCTTTTAAATATAATATTAATTAAAAAAAAAATGTATATATATATATATTTTTTTATTTTTAGATAATCTCGAAACAACAAATATTCAATCTTCCATTAATAAAGAAGGTAATAGAAATAAAATATTTATTATCTCATAGAATTGAGATTAAGACATTAAAAAACAAAATGTTTTTTTTCAACTACATCATTTTTCTAGCTCAAAATGAATCGAGAAATCAATAATGTAAGCAAAGTTAAAGCATGGATTTTGAGAATGGGTTTATTAGAATATATAAAAAAAAAATAAACATCGCATGTAGCTAAAAAAAAAATAATAAACTTTTTATATGCGCGAATATATTTATTTGCATTATGTTTGTGTCTATATCAATGTTAAACATATATTCTCTATAAGGAAGTGTGCGTATATATATGTGTGATACGGTTCATATAAAATGCTGCTGTTCTGTGCATGTTTGTTGTCATTTTGTTGCTCTTATTGTTGTAATTCTTAACATTTTCTTTTCTTTTTCTTCTTCTTCTTTTTTCTTCATTATTCATTTACGGCAATTGAGTATGTGTAAACAATAGAAAAAAAAATAATAATAATTGATAATTAAAACAAAGACAAAAGATATTTTGGGTACTGATTTGCGATCTTCCTGTATAAGTTTTTTTTTTTTTGTTTATTTTCTAATACTACCTTACTCATTAATGCAGGGAGATAACAAACTCGTACCCGCTTTGCTTTCCTCTTCTGTAATTACACGTAACTTTTTTCATTTATTTATACGTTTGCATGATAGCGGATAGTCGTTTACCCTTTTTTTTTTTATTCCATAACAGCGCAAACCGTATCACACACAGAATCCTATTCGAGAAAAAAAATTTCTCTCATTTTTTTTCTATATATAAATATATATATCTGTTCTTTTTTTGCTGTCCTCTTCTTTCTTACAGAAAAGTGACATTTCTGTGTGTGTGTGTGTGTTAGCTAGATATTCTGTGTCTTGTTTTTTTTTTCTCTCGTTCTTTTCCAATCTAATCCATTAAAAAGAATCAGAAGAATCGAAAGAGATGAAGTGACTGTTAATCTACTACATCTCGTTTTTTTCCTTGTTTTCTATTGTTTACAGCTACTCTTGCCGGCAAAGGAGAAGAACCGTCATCATCTTCATCATCATTATCATCATCATCATCATCATCATCATCATCATCATCATCATTATTATTAATTTCTTCTTCTCCACCTTTTCTTTCTTATTTTACTCCTAACATCACTATTATAACATCATCTAAACTTTCACCAGAAATGCCAAGTAAAAATTCCAATATAACATTTCAACATATAAATAAACTTTCATCAACAATAACAAATTTAAATGAAAATTCATCAATGAATAATAATCAAGATGAACAGAATAATTCTAATATACAAACATCAATTCATCAACGTTCATTACCATTACCAAATAAATTAACATTTGAACAAAATATAACAAATCTTATTGAAAAAGAATCTCCATTATTACAATCAGAATTATTAACAGCTGAACATGAATTATCTGTTTTACGTTCACGTTTAGCTGTTAATGAAGGTGTTACAGCTGTAACAGGTACAATACTTGAATCATTAAAAGAACAATTTCAATCACATCATAAAATTGATAGAACAACATCACCAATTGATACATATAAAACAAATATTTTTCAACGATCAACATCTGTTCAGACATCACCATCTGATTCCATTGAAATACTTTATGATACTGATGTACCTAAAAGTCCATATTTAGTTCTTAAAGCAATAAATTCATATTGGATTGCTCAACCAATTGATGATTCAGAAGTTGAAATGCATGTAAAAAAATTTTCATCACCAACTATGAAACGTGCTATGATTAATTTAACAAATAAATTACCAATAAATCAAGATAATGATAATAATAATAGTTCAATATCTGATGAAGATGTAAGTTCTATTATTGATCGTAATGAACAATTATTAGAAATGAAAACAATACGTTCATCATCATTAATTCCATATGATGATAAATTTGATAAAAAAATTTATGAAATTTATTCTATTATGGATTATTTAAAACATAATAAATTAAATCAAATAATATTAAATAATTTACAAAAAAAAATTTTTGATTTTAAATTAATCATACACAATATTAATGTAAATAAACAAGATCAATTAAATATTCAATATAAATTAAATGAATTAGATAATTTATTAAATAAAATATCAAAATATAATTATGATTATAATTTAATTAGATTATTTGAAGATTATCTTAATGATTTACAAAATATAATTAAACAAATAAAACCTAATTCA
The DNA here is from genome assembly GCA_022393335.1 of Macrotrachela quadricornifera. NCBI lineage: Eukaryota > Metazoa > Rotifera > Eurotatoria > Philodinida > Philodinidae > Macrotrachela > Macrotrachela quadricornifera. The sequence goes on along the minus strand of JAJEKB010021940.1, from coordinate 7,809 downwards.
AATCAATTACAACGTGATTTAATAACGGATTTTGAAGATAAATTAGAATCAATACAACATAATCAAACATTATCATCAAAAAAACCACATACACGTCTTATACCAGAAAATCCTGTTGTAACAAGTGATGTTTTTTTTGAAGGTGATAAAATTTCAAAAGGCCAAAAAAAAACTTTACCATTAAAAACTACTCGTTTAATACCGGAAGATGCTCGAATAAATGCTGAAAGTTTTTATGAAGGTGATATCAATCGTTCATTATATCATCATCATCATCATCATACTGAACAAGAAAAAGAAAATTTTTCTGAAAAAATAAAACTTATACCGGAAACACCTCTTATTTCAAGTGAAGTTTTTTATGAAGGTGATCCACAACGTTCAATGTTTATTGAACGTCCATTAATAACTCAAGTTGAACCATTACCACCTTCAATATCAATTGATAATCTTCGAGAAATAATGAGTGATTTAATGCTTGTTGCTTCATGGTCAAAAAAACTTGTAAGATTTGAAAAACAAGAAACAAATGATGATGAAGAAATTCTTGCTGAATCATTTATTACAACTGAAGAACAACATTCAAAATCTCCATTATGTGAAATAATACATGAAATTGAAAATTTTCCATTATCACATCCTTCAATATTAATTGTAGAACAATCATCACCAATATATGAAGAAAAACCTATTCAATATAATCAATCATTAAATGATATATCTTTAGATGATCAATATGAAAATAATCTTATTCAAACATCAACTAATATTGTTGAACAAATTTTAAAAGAAGTTATTTTTGAACAAACAATTCTTGATATTCTTAATGATATTATTGAAAATATTATTCTTAATGAAGATAATGAATATGATTTAATTGAATCATTAACAAATAGTAGTATAAATGAAAAAGAAAATTTAAATGAATATTTTTCATCATCATCTGATGATGAAGAAATAGAAAAATTAATTCCACATATTATTGATCAACCATATTTATTTGTTCATGATGTTGTTACATCAAAATCTACACAAGAACTTGGAAATCTTGTTCAAGAATTACAAAATATTGAAGAACAACTTGAAGATAAATTAGATATACTTAAATCTCCTATATCATCAAAATCATTTAATGAACTTGATAATTTAATAAATGAATTAAATCAAGTTTCAAAACAATTAAATAATCGTATACAAGAAGAAATATTTACATCAATTAATATTAATTCATTATCAGAAGATATTGTTAAATATCGTCGAGATTCATTAACAAATAATAATGAAAATCAAATAATACAAGATATGATTGATCAAATTATTCAAGATGCACAATATATTTTATTATCAGAAGTAAATATATATTTATTTATTTATTTATTTATTTTTAATGAAAACATAAAATTCCATTGAGAAATGTATAAAATTCTTTAAAATCTATTGAGAATAGAGGTTTATACTTTTCCAATTAAATCATATATATATATACATTGAGATTGATACTACAATTATTTTTCGAAACTTTATTCTTTATAATATCATATTCAATTGATGGGATAATAGAAAAGACAATTTAAAAAAAAGCCTATTAATATAATTCTTTTATAAAATATTCTGATAGTATTGATTCAATATAGATATAGAAAATTATATATTTGCTTAATTTTAGTCATCATCAAATGTCAAATCTATTCCGACTGTTATTATTGATCAAAGTCCTATATTATGTCCTCATGTAACACGAACAAGCATATCTGATGATTTAGATTATTCACATGGAGATAATACTGATGATAGAACATTTGAATTAGCTGCACAACTTGATTATCTTCGACGTATGTCACGTTATGAAAATTTTATTGATCAAACAAATGAAAAATCTACATTAATCTCTTCAACAAATGATAATGATGAATTAAATTTAACTAAAATTCATGAAGAAGAACAATTATCTATTAATGATAATAATAATAATCTTGAAAAAAATATTGAATCTATTCAAGAAATAAATCAAACAAATATTGGATTTTTTGATCGTGTTAAATCATTTATTAGTAAACCAGTTGAAATTGTTCATGATGTTATTGAAAATCGACGTTATAATAAACAAATTTCAGATAATAATGAAATAGATTTTGTATCAAATCAACAACAACAACAACAACAACATTTTCAATCAGCATATGATTTACATGATGAAGAAAAAAGTAAACTTGTTCGTAGTCCTGAACTTTATAATATTGATAATGCTATGAAATATCATCATAATTCAGTATTAAAAAATTCTCAAATACAATATCGTACATTATCAGAATCAGCATTAATTATTGATGATTCTAAAAAGCATAATTTAACAACAGCAACAAGTAATGAAGAATCAATTGAATTTTTAACAACAATATCAAAAGATAATTCATTAGAATTTATTCAACAACAACAACAACGTTTATCAACACCATTTGATGATGTTTTAGAAAAAGAATCAAGTCCGGAACATTCGGAATCATATTATATACCAACATCAGCTTTTTCTGATGTATACGAACCATCAAGTAGTTGTCAACGTCCATTAATATTTCGTATAACTGAAAATCAACAAACAATAACTGATATAGATATTGAAAAAATTGCATATGATCTTGTTAATCAAGTATTAAATGATGTTGTTACAGAATTAACACTCGAACAAGATGATTCATCATCAAGTAATAAAAGTGATAAATTATCTGTAAGTAATATATCATCATCATCGTCAGATGGTGATGATGATGATGATGATGATGATGAATATAGACAAAATCAATTATCACATCCAAGAGAATTTAAAACATCAATACGATCACCATTTTCAAAAATCTTACGTCGTGCTCAAACTGATACAAAAGATTTTAATATAGTACAAAGTCCAATACAATTAAATCCACCAAATATTCGTCGTAATTCTCAATCAGATACAGAAACATATTTTCATGCTATATCACCATCAATAGATGATTATATGGAATTAAATAATAATCATCATCATAGAAATGAAAATGATAAAACAATTCAACAAATATTACAAGATAATATTCTTCGAATTAATTTAGAATCATCAAAAATTAATCATTCAATAGAAAATATTTCATTAATAATAAATAAAAAATTTTCATCATTTTATGATAATAATAATAATGATGATTCAAATATTCGTCATATACATAGTGAAAATATTTTATCAAAAAATTTAAATAAATATTATTCAAATAATATACAAAAATTTTCATCTGATAGTTGTATTTTAATACATTTACCATCAACAAATGAATATAATGAAAAATATTCTACAATTCATATTGATGTTATTAATCTTCTTAATGATTTATTAGATATAATAAATGATAATTTAACAATATCAATATCAAGTGAACCATTATCATCACAATCAGATGCAACAACAGTTATATTTAATTCAAATCAAAATTCAATAGATGATGAAGAAAATTTTGAACAAAATTCATTTATATCTACTCAAAATAAAACATCTTCATTATCAGTACTTGCATCTAGTTCATCATCATCTTCATCTCATTCTGTGATATGTCAACAAAATCAATTATTAAAAACAAAATCTAATTTAACTTCTTTTGTACATACAAATCCTAAAAAACAAATATCAATACCATCCTTTTCTAATACCGAATTCACTCACTTTAATACTAAAAAGAAATTTCGTTCGTATCCCGGTTCGTTAAGAGGTACTCAAATACCTCCTTCTCCTATAACGTTTATTCCCAATGATTACCATTCAATGACAACAACATCTAGTACTTTTCAAAGTAGTAATTAATCATTTTCCTTTCCTCTTCTTTTCTCGATGTTGTGTCAATTATATTGTTAGTAATACGTTTTTTTTTTCTCACTTAATTTATGTAATATATTTTGTTTGTTAATGCATGTCAATTATTTTTAATTAATATTTTATAATTAATATTTATTTTTCTCTTTCAGGTAAACAACATTTTAACGAGTCATTATGAGACAAAACAGATAGACATTTAAAAAAAAATTTCGTTTTTTTTTGTGTGTATTCTTCTTTGTAAAACCTTGTCATTTCTTCTTCTTCTTCTTTTTTTTTTCTGTCTTTATGTTTTTGTGCGTGTTATATTAAATGAGTATAGAGTGTGAACGATTGAGAATACAATAACGACAATAGAAGATATGTTAAATGGGTTTCTTTTTCTTTTTCTTTTTTTTTTATTCACTAGAATGATTTTCTCTTGTCGTTTTATTTCGATCATTAATTCTACTTCTATACTTGTTCGTTTTCTTTTTTTGTGTTTCTGCTTGCTCTGCTTGTTCATTTGCATTATCATCATTTAAGAAAAACAAACACCCAAATATAATAGTCTATGAACAAATTTTAAAAAAAGAATATGTTTATATACATAGAATGAAATACACCGGATACAGGAGTTGCAAAAAGTTTTCTAATTGAATTATATTAATAATGAATTTTACTTGTTAATATTTATTGTCGATTTCGATACTAAAACAAAAAAGAATAATATAAAATAAATATTAATCGAAATTCTATTTTTATGAAAGTTTTAACTTACTTGTAATGGATAAATATAAAGATCTTTAAATCTATGTGATAATGGTGTATTAGATTGATCATCTTGATCTTGTGAATTAACTAATCGATAATATAATTCAGCACGTCCATACTAAAAAAAAATATATATATTTTGATGTAAAATAAAAATTTTAATTTTCTTACCGGTGGACGTGTATTAACAGTAGCAAGATTATCATCATGATGAATTGGTAATGCTTTTAAAGGTACTTTCCATCGACCACTTAATAAACGATTTTTATTATCAAATAATGGAAATTTTGCCCAAGCATTAGTTCGTAATTCATCTGTTGATGTTTGATTTTTTGCTGATGTTTGAATTTCAATAATAACAGTTAAGGCTTGTTGTGGTGGACATCTTTAATAAATAAATTAAAAAAAAGAAAAGAAAAGTAAAAATTAATTTTAAATTAATAAACCTTGGTACAGGTTGTTTAGTAGCAATTATAGCCATACTCATACGCTCACCAGTTTTTTCATCAATATATTGATCACATTTAAATGGTTCTAATGGTGATGGTTCACCAAGTTCAGATTTCGGATGATAAAGACATGATATAAGACAACACTGATCAATTGTTGGTGGTAGATTAACAATAAAATCAAAAAATATAATAAAACCACCAATTGGATCATATGATTGAGGAGCAAGTGGATCACGTAATTTATTCATTTTTGATGCTAAAATACTCATAGCTGGACTAGCACGAGGTGTAACACGTTTATCAAGAACAGGTAATGTTTGATGTTGATCATATTGATCATTATTATTTTCACGAAAAGATGGTTGTGATTGATGAAATCCATCAGCTTTTGATGATGAATGATATTGAAAATTTGTTGAATTTGATACTTCACTTGATGCCATTGAGAATTCTAATTGTTTTGTACCTTTAAAAAAGATTATTTTTATTTTAATTATATATAAACTAAAAATAAATAATATACGTGTACTAAGTTCGTCAAATTTTTTATGCATATCATGAAGTTCAGCTTGTAATAGATGATTTTCTTCATTAGCTAATTTTAATTGTTCTACTGTTGGATCAATAGGACGATCATGTTGATCTAAAGATAATAATAATAATAATAATAATAATAAATATATATAAAATACAAACATCGAGATTGTTTTAATGGTTCAGGATAACTTGTGGTCCATGGATAATCTTCATACGTACGTAATCTATATTCAAGATCACTATAACGTGCAATAGTCTTTGCATCATGACCACCGGATTGTAAATAACTATTTCGAAAGTTTCTAAAAACATAATAATCACATTATCAAAATCTCGTTGTCAAGTGTAATTCAGATTATTTAAATCAGAGATGTACTCATCGCAATAGCTATTTTTAAAGAACATTATAAAATGGTACCATTGTGAAATTCAAAATATTTTTCATGGGGTGAGACATATTAGTTAGTAATGAATATATTAATATATCTACCTGACATTATCTCCATCAGTTCTTCGTAATTGTGTATAACGAGTATTAACATAAGGTAAAGATGGAATATCGCTTACAGTTGTTAATGAACTATTCAATAGGAAAAATATTTAAAATTATTTTGATAATTAAATAAATAATTATATACTCATCATGATAGATAAAACGTCTTCGTAAAAAATCTAAAGCATTTTCATTAAGTTCTTGTTGTTCTTTCATTTCTCGTAAAAATCTATATGGTTCATAATTTGACATAGTTGTTGGTTGATAATTAGTTGATATTAATTCTTCAAGTTTTTGTTGAATAACTATATGATAGAATATAATATATATATATATATAATCGAAATAGATATTTACTTCGACGTTCTCGTTCGAGACGAATATTTCTTCGTTGTAATTCTTCAAATTGACTTTTTTGATTATCAAATAAATCACTCGTTTGTTGGGGTGTTTTATTTGGATATTTTAATGACGGAGATTCCGTTTTTAAATTATACATTTGACGTAAAACATCTCGTTCTTTATTTTGTAATCGTTCGTACTTTAAAAAATATTAAATATCAAAGTTAAAAAACAACAAAGATATCTTTTTTCAATCATATATATTAACAAAGAATTAATAAATATTTAATCAACTATTTTTAATGTAATTGAATATGTCTTACTTCAAGAAGAATTTCATTATAAATATTATCTTGTTTTTTAATATCATCTGAAAGTTTTTGTGCTCTTTGGGTATCAATAAATACTCGATCTTCAATATCTTCAACTGTTTGAAGAATTGAACGTTGTCGTTTCCATTCATTAACTTCCTCTCGTTTCTAAAGCGAAAAAACCAAAATATAAAAAATATTTTATATAATTTAAATATTACTTTTTCTATAGGTGATTTATGTCGAATAATTTTTCTTCCTGTTGATCGTTTAGTATAATTATTATTATCATCTTCAATATCTTCATCATCAGAATAAATAGGTTTTCGTCCAACACCAGAATCTTTAACACCAATACAGAATCTTGTTTTATGTTTAAATAAAGCTTCATCAGTTGGAAATACCATTCCACATTGATCACATTTATATTTTTGTTGAGTTGGCATTTTATTGAAATTAGATTTATATGGTAATTCTAATGTTAATGATGTAGGATAATTAGATAACGTAGAAGATCTTTCTAAAATTGATGTTGTTCGTGGTAAATTTGATGTTAATGATGAATCCCATAATTGTTGTGAATCAGGAATAAAATGTAAACGATTTATATCAAAATTATCATTTAATTGATAAGATTTTTTCTCATTAAAAATTGGTGTAGGTCTATCTAGGATATAAGATGATGAATCAATAGGAGATTTTATGTCTCGAGAATTAGTTAGATTTTGAGATTTTTTAGTAAACAATGTTCCCATTGAATAATAATGGAAAGTTTCGTTTTCGTTTTTCTTTTTTTTTTTTTTTTGATTATTTTTATTTTAATGAAAATGATCTCATTTCATTTACTTACCTTTATGTTAAAATATAATATTCTATTGAAGTATGTTACAGACGTTGATGTTATGGTAATACCTCTTTTTATACAATAAGTTGTTCGAGCGTATGATTCTTTTCTTTTTCAAAAAAAAAAAAAAAAACAGGTTTCAATTTTTCTTTTTTTCTTCATTTTTCTTCTTTGACAACATAACAATAATACACGTTTGAAGGAGTTCAGGATGAGAAGAGGAACCATACTGTGTTTTGAGA
>JAJEKB010021939.1:0-16295 GCA_022393335.1 Macrotrachela quadricornifera | reverse complement strand
GCTGCTGTAAGAATATATGATCCAGTAAGAATTGTTCCACTACAACAATGTGTTAGTTGATCACCTTTATGTTGACAGTCATATCTGAGTGATACAATCATTGACCAACTATATGATACTTGATCCTCTTCATTAATAGTGTCACATTCATACTGTATTATATCACATGAAAGAATTATAAACAATATTAAAAATATTTTTAATGATGATAATAAGTACATAATATATATATAGAAAAACGAATATGATGTTTAAGCCGCAATTGAAAAATCTGTCAATATAAATTGAATTGATAAGAAAGTTATATTTATGCATAGAATTTTAAATTTTCTTTTATGGCATGTTGTTTATCTCTGTTTTCTATAAAAAAGTATTCTTTTTCATTTGGAAGTCAGATGTTAACGATTACATGTATTTATTATTCATCATTTCTGATCCATTTGCAATATATTACCATCAAAAGTCATCTTATCATTCATGACTGACAGAATAATATTGTTCTTTTTTATGGCACACTGCAATATACAATTATGATATAGCAGAGAAAGTGAAGTTTATGACTATTTTAAGCAAATTTATGACTATGTGACGAAAATATTATATTGTTTTTGTCCTTCGATTCATATAAAAATCCAATAATTACGATTGAAAAATTTTATTTGAATATCATAATTTTAAAATTGATTGAACAATAATTTGAGATGTATATGTTTGTAATGAAGATAACATGGTGGATCTATTAAAATATATACTATTATTTATCGATTTGAATATGATCTATCATGATTAAAATGATTAAACATATATTCATATAAAAAAAATGATGCAAATGTATTTATAACAGAAAAAGAAAGCTTGTTAGCGCAGCCGCTTTGAGGCTAAAATGCGGAACTCACATATCTTTAGCTTCCTTATACTAATAGACTATAATATAAAAATTCCTGCTTTCTACCTTTGATGGTCAAGAAACTTAAGAAAGAAGTCTGGTGCTTGTTGCTCGTCGTTACTAGGAAAATGCACTTAAGGACCTTTGATCCTAGGTGCTTAGATCTGCAATGGGGCTCGCGTTACTAGTTGTCTGTAAGGGGAGAGCCGGAAAACTTCGACTTAAGACCTACACTCATATCTTTTGTGGAACTCACATATGAAAAATGTGAGTGTAAGTTTTAAGTCGAAGTTTTGCGGCTCCCCCCCCCCCACCTCCCCCTTACAGACATCCTTAGCAACCAAGATCAAAAGACAGTTTCCATAGCAACCGCGGTCAAAGGTCATTGAGTACAAATTTTCCTTAGCAACGCTTCCTGACCGTCGCAGATATGACAGGCGTGGCTATATTTTTTCAAAGAAAAAGAGCGAATGTAAATTTTAAGTCGAGACTTTTCGAGCTCTCCCCTTACAGACCAGCTCCAATTACAGACAGGTCTTTATTGCAGATATCTCTATCAAAAATACCTCCCCATTGCAGCAGGCACGACGCAATAAATGATTCCTGTGTTTTATCATCGTTCTCTTCCACCTTAAAGCTTTGCTGTAAATATATATCTATCAATGTAGAGCACTAACATTATAAAAAATTTACAGTAACACAGCTCCTAGCTTATATGAATATGTGAATTCCACATTTTAGCCCTAAAAGGGCTGCGCTGACAAGCTTTCATATGTGAGTTTCACGAAAGCTACACATGATTTCTTGTAAATGCAAAAGAATAACGATAATATGAAAATTTTTGTGAAAGTATAATGATTAGAAGATAAAATTATTTCATTGATGATTATTAGTATTACTGTTATGGTTTGATAGTGAATGGGTAGTTATTGACGAATTCGTGACATTTTTCATCCATTCTATATATGGTGATAGTCGCATGTATAGCTTTACACGATTAGATGAGCTTCAATCATCTATATATGGTACATTTCCTACCTACATCAATTAAAGTAAACCTAAATTGAAGGCTATTATGGCATGCTTACTTGTTTTCAATGATTGTCTATATAAACAAGTACTGATTCACCAGCGATATCTATACAAAAAAAAATGAATATATTGGCTACAGTTTTCAGTTCGTCTTACTAAAACATAAAAGATTTGTTTCTGCGATCTCGTTGTTATTTGATGGGAGTCGAATATAAGATCGATACGTACCATTAATAGCGAATCTTGAATACAATTCATATTCACTATTATTCAATCTTACAAATATTTGTTAAAATGAATCCAGTATTCTATTCATTGATCTTGAACCATTCCATTCGATAAGTATTTATTCTGAATACGGTTTTAGATGTTGATTGTACGATAGATAGTTCTCGTTAAATGTATATGTATTCTGAATTTGGACAATTTTAAACTGAATTAAAGTTTACTCTGCCCTGTGATATATATATATGCCAACCATCAGATAAACATGTGTTATATATTTTTCATTCATCAATTAATAATAGTATTTGACGGATATTTAACCAAGAAGAATATGAGATGTTTATGAAAGTTAATAAATAAATAGTGAATATACCTTTCTCTGTTAGACAAGATTTTTTCAACCATAAATCATAGAGATACATAGATGTCTTGATATGTCAATATGTACCAAAGATTAAGAGAAATATCACAAAATAGATAAAATAAAATATAAAACACTGAGGCAAAAGAATAATTTTACATTTTTGTGCATGATTACAAAGCAATAATCAATGGTAGACATTAAGAAATCCAGTTAATGAAAAATATCAATATTTTTGGCTATTATTTTTCACCTACTAAAAATATATAAGCTCATATTTATACTAAATCACGTTTTTATCTGAATATTTTACATTGTAGAACATATTAATTTAAGCAAAGTTATTAACCATTGAATAACTTGAAAATTTCGAAAACACAAGATAATCAAACGTAACAAAGAATTGAAGATAAACTTAAGAATAAAAAATCAAAATAGCGACAATAGACTACTGCCAACTATCATCAGCTTGTTGTATTAGATACGTTTTGTACCATTAATGCCATTTCTTTTCTTCTTTTCTTTGAACAAATGAGTCATTTCCATCTGTCTAAATTAGTATCCAACAATCAGCCATGTAAAATAACATATACACATTCCATTGTTTATTATATGTTGTTAAAGGGCAAAATGCAAATTTTTTTTTAAACATAAATTTTTATATTGTTTATTTCTAGAAAAGTGATGAACGGAGCTGGTTATTTACATCGTCCATCATCTGTTGGTATTCTTGCTTGTGAACTTTACATTCCATCACTTTATGTTGAACAATCAGCATTAGAAACTTATGACAATGTTTCAAAAGGAAAATATACAATCGGTTTAGGACAACAACGTATGTCAATATGTTCTGATCATGAAGATATATGTTCATTATGTTTAACTGTTTTATCACGTTTACTTGATGAAACCGGTGTACATCCACAACAAATAGGTCGTTTAGATGTTGGAACAGAATCATTAATTGATAAAGCTAAATCAATTAAATCAGTTCTTATGCAATTATTTGTTGATCATGATAATACAGCTGTTGAAGGTGTAGATAATATAAATGCTTGTTATGGTGGCACTGCAGCTATATTTAATGCTATTCATTGGATTGAATCAAGTTTTTGGGATGGACGATATGTTTGTAGAAATATTAATTATTTCTATATTTAATTGAATTATTTTTTAGGCTGTTGTTGTTATGGGTGATATAGCTGTATATTCAAAAGGAAATGCTCGTCCAACAGGTGGTGCTGGTGCGTGTGCCCTTCTTATCGGTCCTAATGCTCCCGTTGTTTTCGAATCCGGTATATAAATAAAATTATATATATACATATATAATATTTTTTTCAATATAGGTTGTCGTGCAACACATATGGCGCATGTTTATGATTTTTATAAACCAAATTTAAATTCTCTTTATCCAGTTGTTGATGGTCAATTAAGTGTTCAATGTTTTACATCAGCTCTTGATACATGTTATACACAATATTGTACAAAATCTCAAATGAATCATGAGTCTCATTCGCATACTCATACAAGTACATTAACTTCACGTGAAGTTAATTTATCAACATTTGCTGCTGTTCTTTTTCATACACCATTTGTTAAACAAGCACAAAAATCTTTAGCAAGATTATATTTAAATGATCTGATTCGTGCTTGTCCATATATACCCAGTGCTATATCAGAGAAATATAAGTAAGATTTTAAAGTTTTTCTTTTCTTAATTTCTTTTGCTTTAAAAATAATATTGAAATATTTTGTTTTTTTTTTTATTTTAATTAGAAATCTTGATATTCGTACATTAACTAATGATAAAGAATTTGAACGTGAAATAATTGAACAAAGTAAAGAATTATATGAACAAAAAACATTACCGGGACTTTATTTTTCACAAAATATGGGCAATATGTACACACCATCACTTTATTATAGTCTTTTTGCATTTCTTATTAGGTTTAGTTTTTAATTACATGCCATAATTATGCAACATTAAAAATATTTACTTTTATTTTATTTTTTTTTCAGTCAACCAAATGAAGATCAATTATATGGTCGACGTATTTTACTTTTTTCATATGGTTCTGGTTTAGCATCATCAATGTATAGTGTTGTTTGTCGTAAAGTTCATGAATGTCGTTTTACACTTGCACAATTACAACGAAGTATTCAACGTGCTCGACATCGACTTGATCAGGAACGAGTAGAAATAACACCTGATTTAATGGAAAAATTATTTGTAGAACGTGAAGAAAATGATCATAAAGGTAAAAAAATGTCTTTAAGAAATAAATAAATCATTCATATTTTTAGTACCTTTTATACCAAAACACCCGAATGAGATATTAAAATCGGGTGATATTTATTTAAAATCTATTGATAAAAATTATCGACGATTTTATGAAAAATTTGTTGCCAATGAAAACAGTGAAAAAGATAATGATAAGACAAAAACTATACAACAACTCTACGTAAAATATTTCTATTAATATAATTTCTTTTTTAATTATTTTATTATTTTCTAGACTGAATATTTTCAAGAATGTCAAACTAAATGCGATACAAATTAATAGTGATGATACTGAAGATTTTTTTTTCTCTTCTTATGTTTCTTTTTATAGTATCATCTTTTGGATTTTCTTTACCGGCAACCTTTCTTTTTTTTTTTGTTTGATTTGTTTTTCTAAAAACTCTCTTCAAGATTCTTGCCGCATATATGTATGTGTGTTTTTTGTTTGCTATTCCTATTACTACTAGTTTTCTAATGAAATACTTGTTTTCATTTCGAAAAGAAATTGTAGAAGATATATTTAGAAGAGTGAGATGATCATTTATCACTCAGGAATGATATTGGTATTAAAAGCATTCATATACCTAAATAATTTCTTGGAAAAAAAAAGATAAGTCGAGAAGATTTTGATTATAAACAATGAAGTATTCTGAATACTTATCCAATTTCGTAGATTTATAATTTTAACTTTTCGAACAATCAGCAATCTCTACGGGTAAAATACTAATATATTTAATAAACCTCTGTCAGATTCTAGGCTGACTTTTTCAATTCATTGTTTGATAGCGATACCTTACTTGTATTGCAACTATTGTATACCATGCATTCTAAATTCTATAGTATTCTATATTTGTATCATTAATTTGAACACGAGGTATCTATTTTGATACTTCATTTTTTATTTGTCGTTCTGGATCATCATAACAATACATTCGATAGATAAGACGAAATTTTTCAACAAAAAAACAAAATATTATAAAATTTAATATAAATAGACTAAACTTTTTGATTTCTATATTAAATAACATTCTTCACCTTATCATGTGAATGCAAAAAAAATGTTATTTATATCAAGATTATTTGCAAGAAAAATATATTTTTAAATAACATAAATTCAAATCGATAAAAACAATAATACAATGTTATACTATTCTGTTTCAAGTGAAGACTCCACAAAAGTATATCAATGATCAATCATACCTTTCAAACTTTAAATAATCTATTTATTATAATTGTACCTACTATTGTAATTTTTATGATCGAAAAATAATTATTTCATGCATACAATATAAAGAAATTTATAGACAATGTCAGAAAAGAAAGTATATCTATGAGATAGTACTTTTGTAATTTGTCTTGGAAATGAAATATTTTAAAAATCATAAAGTTTTTTTGGATTTTTTATTAAAATCTTTTGTAAAAGATTCGAATCATTGATAAAATGGATGAAATTTTCAAATAATTGATGATAACTAAGAGATCGATAAGGCAATATTGTTTGCTGGTTTTTATTTTCTGAAATAATAGCATGATCTGGTGTATGTGGCCAATCACTACCCCATATACAACGATCAGGAATTAATTTAATAAGAGTCTTTAACCATTGTTTTGGTGGTTGAATTTCTAATGGATTTGTTTTTGATAAACGATATGGTGCTGAAAGTTTAATCCATATATGAGTTTGACTTTGAATCAAATCAAGAAATGTTTCAATATCTGATGAAGATGTTAAATCATTGAGCATTCCATAATGATCAACTACAATACGTAATGGAGCAATTTGTTTAATTTGTTTAGTCATCTGATTGATTTTTTTCATTGAAGCCAATAATTCAACATGCCAATTGTTCATTTGTGTAATAAGTTTCAAAGATTGTATATCAAAATTTTCATTTAAATTATTTGATGAATTTTTTAATTGACTATATAGATTAAGACGTATACCTTGAACACCTTTTGCATGTAAATGTTCTAATTGAGAAAGTTTTATTGTTTTTAGATCGATCACTACGATACCTCGTCCATTCGTATGCCCAAGTTGATCAAGTGCTTGTAATAAACAACGATTATCATTTCCATAAAAACTCGGTTGAACAATAACAAAACGATGAATACCAATAGGTGATGCAAGGTTTTGAAGAGTATCTAAGGAAGCTGGTGCTGCTGTATAAAGACGATTTGATACTTGTGGAAAATTTTTAAGTGAAGAATCAACAATATGAACATGACAATCACAAGCATTCGAAAAATCTGTAGTTATTGAAGTTGATAATAAACGAAATAGAATACGCGATTGGTTTTGTTTGAATAATAACTTCATGATATGTGTAATTATTGCTAAAATCTAAAACAATATTTATTATTTTCTTAGTATATATTTTGCAAATCGTAATATTTTTAATTTAATAAAGGTAAATGTGAAAGGCGTAGATGAAGTAAACAATTGAAACTAAATGAAAAATATTATTTTAATGTAATTGTTTATTTCACTGTTTTCATATAAACAATCAATGGTATTGTTTTTATAGACATCTATTATATATGATAAGCACATGGTTAAGCAATCATTTACCATGAAGAAATATTTTAACGCAACTGTCAGTGTGTGAACAAAAGTGTGACAGTAATAAATAATTAATAGTTATGAATGATCATCGATAAAAAATTTGTCAGATTTGATTTCTATCTATATAGCTTTATGTAGACGAGAAAAATAATATTATATTATATGGTATTAAATCAATGTATGTTTATACTTAGAAGTTTACGCATCAATCAAAATTATGGACGTGCCTCAACCATGTAATATATTACTGCATAAGAAAAGTACAGTCACACCATCTCACTTTCGTTAGTAAACTGAGTTAGATTTTGATTGGTGCATTAACTATGATACACTTTTTAAAATGTTATCAAGGACAGCGTCTCCCTTCTTTTCTCTCTAAAGTCGTTTTGGATTAAAAACATTGATTTTTGAGATAAACATTCAAGAATGTCGTCTAAAGTTTGTAACTAAATATTCGTAAGAAAATTTTCCACTTTAACAAATATTGAAAATAATTACTTACACTTTATAAAATTCTCTATTGTAATATTCTTAGGTAAAAATTGAAACAAATTTTGAATATTATTATTTTCAAATAGTTACATGTGATGCTGCAAATATTCTCCTATCTATGTTAATTAGTTTTGCCGATATACACTGGAGTGCAAAAAAAATCGATACCTAACTCGCTTTCCATCCAATTAAAAATGGTAAACACTATATGCTTTTATCGATGCGTCCAAATAACTTAGAGTTGTTTTGCCTATGTACATTGATTGTGTTCTAGCCTAAAAGGTGTGTTTTAAAGAAAGATGGAAGAATCCATGAACTTCATTTTAGATCAATATTTTGTAACGGAAGTTTCAGCTCGATACGTCTTCTGAAGTTTTAAGACAGGAGACAAACTCGATATCATCTCTCAACTTGTCAGCTCTATTTGCTCTTAATGATGAATCTTAAAGATTACTCACCTAGAACAAAATTTCATCTACTAGCTGACATCCATCTGTTCTAAAAGTTTCAATTCGATCAGACAAGCCATCATTGAGATAATGTGAAAACTGGGTGAGAGCAGTATTTGTACTGACAGTTCAATAGATCATGATATTGCATTTGTTTTCCAAGGTTTCTCGTGATTGAAATTCATTTGAATTTTATTCGATACTATGAACACAGATTTCCACTCAGAAGATGATTTTCATGGCTCAACGGTTGCTCTAGTCGTGTTAGTATAAGATGATCACTCGATATGGTAGAAAAGTGATGGACACTCGAATTACAATGTCTCTCAGCCTATAAAATCATATTTTTAGAGATATTGCGCTCTTCCTGCAATCTATATCATCTCCATGACCGTTGATAGAAGTTTCAGAATAATTCGTTCATGCACTTCATAGATATGGCTCGAGAAAATGTGTAAGTGAAACGGCAGTTGCTTTTTGCACCCTATTACATGTATCATATCGTCACATTTAATGTTAGTGTTCAACAACAGATTAATAGAATGTAGAAAAAAAAAATTTTTGTGTTATTTATCAAAACCAATTTTTAAATCAATGATCAATCTACGCACAAATTGTTTTCAATATACTTCGTTGTAGACTACTGCATTATATTTTATAAAGTCTATGGTCATTTTTTAAGATTTTAAAGGTTGTGATGCTCCTCAAAATCAAAGAAAGCACAATGAATTTTTTTTTCATCGTAAGGAATAAACAGTTATCTTTCAAGTAAAACAACACTTAACGATCCATACTTCGAAGTATAATGAAAAAAAAACTTTGTATCGGTGAACGATTTGGATAATCTTAATTATGTATCAACTTTTCGATCACTCATGTTTCTTAACATATTTTCAATCTTTGTAGTGTAGACTGGATCTAGTGAATGTTTACGAAGGTATTATAAATCAATTGTTGAAAGAATTTTTTTTAATGATTACAAGATAGTTGATTAAAAATTCTTTACTATTGTTTTATTTGAATTTATCTATATCTTTTTTAAGATTTGTTGAATCTCCTCCTGTTAAACGATGAATTTCTTTTCCTTGTTTGAATAAGACAAAAGTTGGTAAAACACTAATTGAAAAATGATTTGATAAATCAGTATTTTTATCAACATCGATTTTCATAAAAATAACATCTTTTTTATAATCATTTAATGCCCATTTATATAATATTGGTGCAATTTGTAAACATGGTGGACACCAAGTAGCATAAAAATCACATAGAATTAATATATTCATATTTTCTGTATCATTTATTAATTTATCAAATTCATCTTGTGTTGTTATTTCATGAATTTTATTTGTATAAGGATTTAATGTTAGAGAAGAATCTTGACCAGATTGAACTGTTAATGGAACTTGAGATGAAATAGCTGATGTTTTTAATGGTGGTGGTGATGAAGATTTACTAGTTGAAAAACATGAACCCATAATTAAACTTAATAGAAATGATTTGCAATTAATTACGCGCTTAAATAAATTTATTCTCATTATTTTAATTAAAACTGATAAAGTATAAACAATATTTTCTCTGAATAGATATTTATATTCAAGAAAAAAAAAAAATTTTTTTTTAAACAGTTCAATTAAAAATTTGATAATTATTTCGAATATAAATATTGATGTAAAACATGCTTGTTGTCTAACAATGAGAACAAAACATTGATTTGCTATGTAAGTGCACTTTTTTCATTCTCTTTTTCTATTGACATAACATATCTATTATTACTTTTTTAGAAGGTTAAAAAACGAATAGTAAAACAGAGTCGTTGCTTGGCAGAGAAAATCAAATAAACAGAGAACAAAACTTGTTAGAATTGAGAAGAAAAATATACGGATCATAGATTTTTCTTGTTATATTTTTTTTAGTACTTAAATTTAAATGGAAGATACAATAGAACAAGAAAAATCTGCTGTTGATAGTAATAATAATACTACTAAAGATGATGGATCACAATATGTTGATTGTATACGATTAGTTGAAGGTGGTCATATTCGACGATTTGAAAATCTAGTTACAAAATTTGATATTGTTCAATATGAATTAAATGATGGACCAACTAAACCATTAATTTTTTATGCTATAGAACATAATGATGAAGCATTTGTTAAAGTTTTACTTGAAATGGAAGTACCATTGAATAAATCATATTCAGTAAGTAAAAAAAAAGCAATTAATATTCTGAATAATAATATTTATTGATGTTTAAATTCATAGAAGAATTTTAAATTATTTACATATGATATTAGATATTATACTTTAAAATATCTTTTGATAAATAAGTAAATATATGATAATAATTTGAGTTATTTTTATGTTTTTTTATTACAAAATATAGCGAAAATATTTATTTAAGTATTTGTTCAAATTAATATAATCAGAAAATATTTATGATTATTTTCATTTTATAAAAAATTATTAAATTAATAAATTTTTCTCAGATAATTATATTCGATATAAAATTCAATAATTTTATTAAAGAAAATAATAATAATTAAATTTTTATTCATATCAAATCAACATTTATTTACAATATTTATAAATTAAAAACTATATAATTAGAAATTTGATCTAGTTAATTTATTATTACAATCTATTATAAGTATAAATCTATAATTATTTAATATCTCTCTTCAAAGAAATTTGATCCTTAAAATAATGATTGCATGAATAATATAATCTTTAAAAATATAATAAAAAGAAAATCTAATATTTTTTTTTTCGGATCATGGTTCCAACATCTTCTTTACCAACTGCACAATTAATTGAAAAAACTTTAGATGCTTATGAATATGCACGTGAATTAAAACATAATCATATAGCTGATATTATTCGTCATCGATCAAAATTTTTACCACATAGACAACGATTTTTTCGTATTTTACAATTAAATGATGTTCGTCGTTGTGATACATTTATACAACATCTACGTAATGAAACTAGACAACGTAATTTAGCTAAAATTGGTCTTTTTTATGCTGCACAAATTGGTTCAATACGTTTATTAGATTATTTTTTAACACGATGGAAAGTTGATATTAATACACAACAACCATATAATGAAAATTATACAACAACAGCTTTATTAACAGCTATAACATATAATCAAAATGAAGCAGCTAAATTTTTATTATTTCGTCATGCTGATCCAAGTATAAAAGGTCAATATGATAATGCATTAGTTACTGCATTACATTATCAATCAAGTAATGATTTAATATGTTTATTACTTAATAAAAATGTTGATTTAACAACTAAACATCCTGATTATAAAAAATTAACTTTGAGAGAATATTGTGTATTAACAAATCGTGTTAAAGCTAAAATTGAACTTGATTCATATATAGTACGTTTAATAAATAATGGAAATTATAAAAGATTAAAATGGATTGTTGATCATGGTTATAAACATATTAATGTTAATGTTAGTTATAAACGAAATGGTAGACAATTAGCTAAAGAAAGATATTATGAAAAAATTGTTAAATTAATTGATGATGTCGAACAAGCACAAGTGAAAGCAAGAATAAAAATGAATTATTAAAATAAATATTTTTATATATCATAAACGAAATATTATAATAAATAAATAAAAAAAAAATTTTCTGTAAAGAAATACAATAAATTGATATTAGGAAGAAAAGAAAAAAACAAGAAATATCTCTCTTATTTGATTAGATATATTTTTCTATATTATATTAATCTAATTTCAAACGAAATATTATCTTATCATACAAAATTATATTAAGCAAAAAGTAAACAACATTAAGTTATTAGTAAAGAAGAAGTATTTTTAAAGAATAACGTTATTGAATATACTTAGAACAAATTATTATTAATATTTTAAGTGCAGAAAATGGAACAAAAATGGATATGATAGCAAACGAAATATAAAAATGGAATTAAAAAACATTGAATTCCATTTTCTTAGATACATTATATTAATATGGAAAGAAAAAATAAATACTTTTAGAGACCTATTTCTTTTTCTTATACTAATACAAGGGAAACATAAATCTAATATTTATTGTTTAACATATATGTCAAAACAAACTAACAAATATTTATCAACATGTTTTTGCCCATTATAATGACACTAAATCATCCTCATCTGCATCTTATTTTCTTCTAAATGATATCATTTTCTTGTCAATATGTCTAATTATAATCTCATAAATGTCATCTGGAATTTTCTTTCTTTTAGTTAGATTAAATAATATATGATATTCATTTTTTTTCTAATCGTAAACATATGAATATATGAAAAATGTCAATGATTATTATCACAAATCGATCGATCTATCTGTTTATATGAACAGCTGATCTTTTAAAGGTTAATGATCAATGACATAAAAGGTTAGATGAACACAAGTGTTGATCGATTTTTAACAACTGTTTATGTCTGTCTTCTAATCATTAAATATCTTCAGATTTAAACAAAAATTTTTCTTATATACAAAAGAAAGAACGAACAACAACGAAACAAACAAAAAAAAAAAGAAAAAGAAAAAGAAAGAAAGCAAAAAACACACACAAACATACAACGGACTACTGCTTCTTTTCACTGCTACTACTATCGCCTCGCACTAGATGTTTTAAATAACCGAATGGTCCTCCACCACCACCACTACTACCACCTCCTCCTCCTCCTGCTCCTGTTTGTTCAGTTGATGATAGATCCGTTTGATTATGATTAGTTTCGGATGTTCGTTTAAGTAATGCTATTGGATTTGTAGTACGTAATGTAAATGATGATTTCTTTTTTACACGTGCTGATGATGTAGCTGAAGAAGAATTTGTTTGAATTGATTGTTGTTGTTGATGATTAGGATTAATTATAGATGATGATGTTGTAGCTGATGCTGAATTAGTTCGATTTCGTTTTGTTGTATCTGAACCAAGAGATAATTTACGTGGTGTTGGAGATGTATCAATTTTTCCATATGTTGTTATTGAATGATTCATTGTAGTTATTGTTGAATCTTCTTTTGAAGATTTTTTATTTGATACCCATGAACGAAATGAACTAACGGGATTTTTTAATGAAAAACCACCACTTGTTGTTGAATTATTAGAATTATGGGTGGAATGTTTTTGATTAGACGAATGTTCATCATTAGTTTTATCAAGTTTTATTTCAATATGTTCAAGATCAGTAGGTTGATCACCGGTTGAAGTTGAAATAGGTTTTGTTGAAGATAAATCTGTTGTTGGTACTTTTGAAGAAGATGATTCAGGTGATATTATAGTTGAAGAACTAAATATATAAGAAATATTTTTCAAATTTAAATTAACAATTCAATTAAAGATAAAAATGAATATAAATAATTATTGTTAAAAATTGTTGATAGTATAAAAGATATTTAGGATTTACAAAACTTGTCTTTGAAAAAATTTCTATGGATAAAGATAGTTAAAAAGTAGAATCTTAGCTTTTGGAAAAGCATGTTTCTTTTTGGAATTATTATTAAAGATATTCTTTTGATTTTCTTGTTCTATTGGTAAATAATTAAGGATCTGTTAATAAGAATTTCAAAAAACAAAAAACAAAATACGCGCAATATTGAATTTTCTAATCTAAGAAAACAAAAAAATAATAGGAAATAATTTTATAAAAAATATTATTTTATTATATAAAAAATAGTTTATTCTTGCATAATTTTTAAAAAGAATGAAAAATTTCATTACTTATCGATTCCATTGAGAATTTTTTCCTCTTCTTTTTGTATAACAAGAATAGGTGTATGAGATGTCGTGTCTCTTTCATTTGTTGTTGTTGTTATTGATTCTGTTTGTTCATTATCACTATCAACATTATGTATAATTGAATCATCTTTTATTGTTTGAGTTTTATTTGTTAAACGTTGTTTTCGTTCAGCATCAGACCATGGTGGCATACGTTCATTAATTTGATCAAATGTTTTAGCTGTTGAAAATGAAAAATCTGTTGGTACTTTTCGATGTTCAGTTGAATCTCCTTCATCATCAACAAGTTCATTAAGACTTGCTGTTGATGATGATGGTGATACAGGTGCAAGACCTTTTAAATTTAAAACATTTTCACTAGCTTCACGTAATGATGCATAAACTTTAGCCATTTTTCCAACAGCACGTATTTTTGAACGTATAGCATCACGACGAAATTGATTTTCATTATCATTTTGTTGATCATTTGATAAATCAGTTATAAGTTCTTCTTCACTACATATATTTAATATATTTATTAACATTTCTGTTACTTTTTCACCAACAAATGGTAATGACCATGTAAAAACATTCATAAAATTTGGTAACCAATATGGATGTGGAGTATAATTAAATTGTCGAATATTAACTATATTTGTATCATATTTAAGTATAGCTGCTTTATTTTGATAAACATCAAGATAATTTGGTGCAGAAAATATTGTCATTAAGGATGGAAAACCACTTTGTGGACATTTACGATACATACGATATCCAACATCTTGTGCTTCATGTGCACGTATAACAGTTAATAAACAATTTCGAACAAGAAAATCATTAACAGCTTTAAATGTATAAAAATATGAACAACCACGTGTTGCATTAAATAAATATTTTTCATCATAAGATTTTTCATGTCCATAATCTTCAACAGGATCACTCCATAATAAATCACACATTGGACCATATGGTGGTGGTTCTTTAAAACGATCTAATTTTTTTATATCATCTAATGTATGAATTTCCGGTGAAAGACCACCTACAGAAAAGTTATTTTTTTTGTAAAAAAAAATTCTATTTTTTTTTTATTCAAATAAATTTACCATGAACACAAAAGAATTGTTTATCTATAAGAGCAGCTAACGGTAAACAATCAAATGCACGCATGCATGCATCATAAACTCGTTCAGTATATTTAATTTTACCTTTATAACAAAAAATTTATATTTAATTATAAAAGAAAATATTCGAGAAAAAATTCAAATACTTACATTCAGTTTTAAACGTAAAATATTCAGTTAAATGTCTACATTCATGATTTCCACGAAGAAGAAAAAATGTTGTTGAATAATGAATTTTAAGTGCCCATAAATAAAGAACACATTCAATTGAAAAATAACCACGATCAACATAATCACCCATAAATAAATATCGTGTAGTAGCTGGTGGACCTTTTTAGAATAAATAATTAAAAAATCAAAAAAACAAAATTTCTTTTTTTTTTTGCTTTGAAATTAATTATTTTTGACAGTTTTTCTTTATCCAAAGAAGTCAGACAGTTTTTTTTAATTAAATTAACATAAGACTTAAAATAGATTACATACCACCAACTTCAATTAATTTCATAAGATCATAAAATTGTCCATGAATATCACCACAAACTAGAAAAGAAATTATTTAATGAAAAAATAAAAAGAAATTTTTTTCAAATAATATATACCAGTTATTGGAGCTTCTAAATCAATTAATGTATTTTCTGAACGTAATAAACTTTCACCACGTTCAATAATCATTAATGCAGCATCTTCTTCAAGACGTCCTTCAGCAAGAAGATGTTCACGAAGACGATCAAGTCGTGGTTTACCACCACCAGTTGACGTATCAAATAAATCAGATATGGTGAGACGATATGTGGGTGGAGGCGGAAGACATCGAACATAAGTATTAGCTGTCGATGTTGATGATACTAATGATGGTGATTCTTTTTTTGCTGCTGCTGCTGATGATGATGATGGTGCTGTTGGTGTTGTTGTTGCTGTTGTTGTTGATGCCATCACTTGTGGCTCATGTGTAGTGGTACTAGAACTGACATAACAAAAGAAAGAATGAAAGAAGATCTGAGAATGTTTTGACAACTGGTCGTATTCATTGACTAGATTAAAAAGAAAACGAGAAAAGATTGTCATATAGTAATGTTGAATGAAGTGATAGATGAAAATCGGCTTATAATATATAATTGCATTTTTTTCTTTTTTTTCTTTTGCCTCTTTTTT
>JAJEKB010021938.1:0-39000 GCA_022393335.1 Macrotrachela quadricornifera | reverse complement strand
AAAAAAAAATGACCTCTGTAAGAACAAGTACAGATAAAGAAAAAAAAAAAACTAGATATTGACAAAAACAAAAGAATTCTGGAACACAATACACATATTTTTCTGCAAAAATTCGATATGCACTAAATCGTTGTTTTTTTTTCTTTTATTTAATAAAGTATAATATTTAGTACATTTTATTTTTATTATGTGTCCTTATCAGTCTTTTATATACATATAATTGACCTAGACTGTTCTCTCAAAATATGACTCGATGGTTTTACGATGTTTTCTCTTATATAATAAATAAAAAAAAGATTGCATCTTTCTCTTTTTTTTCCACTTAAAAAACAGCACGCTCAAGCACATACACTAGTAGCAAAAAAAAACAGAAGAAAAAAAGAAGAAAAAGATAAGTGATAATTTTAACAATGGGCAGGTTGATACAGCAGACAAGAAAGAAAACAAAACAAAAAAAAAGAGATAATTTGAAATACAATGATACACATGCATACATTCAATAACAACGAACAAAAAAGAGAAAAGAAAAGAGCAACGACAAGATTTATTCATAGTACCGATTGGAAGGGATAAA
Source organism: Macrotrachela quadricornifera (assembly GCA_022393335.1). Classification (NCBI taxonomy): domain Eukaryota; kingdom Metazoa; phylum Rotifera; class Eurotatoria; order Philodinida; family Philodinidae; genus Macrotrachela; species Macrotrachela quadricornifera. The sequence goes on along the minus strand of JAJEKB010021938.1, from coordinate 38,426 downwards.
CAGCGAATTTTGTTTAGTTATTGTTTTTATTAACGTCAAAATCACTGTACGAAAAGACAAGGAAACGAGTAGATACAAAGATATAGAACCGAATTGACAACACTAAAATCAAAAAAAAAAAATATAAAATAAATAAAAAGAATGACAACTGGCTATAAATTCAAGCATCATAAATTTCTCTTATAAACATTCTATATACTAATTAATCTTTATGATATAGTTCTATATAGGATCAGTTAAGTTTAGATGATATCTTAGTTCGATAAAGCAGTATCTACTATCAAATGTAGTAGATTTTATTGATTTGATAATAAATATTAGGAATACTATAGAAATTTTTTTAACTTTCAAAATCTTAGAGAAATTTAGAATATATGCTCATCTATTCGACTGAGGTCAATCTGCCACCTAATTATGCGTGTAACCGTGATTACACTGTGACCCATAATTGTGGAAAATTGCGGTGCAACCACGCGTAACTACGACGCAAATGGTAAAAAAGTGACGAAATAGGTGGAAATGAGGATGAAATCTTAACTTACACGCTGTATTTTATGCATTAAACTGTTCATAAGCAATAAATGCTATTTAAATAATTTATTTTCTTGTTTGTTTATTAGTTGTATGTCTTGTATGACGATTAAAAAAACAACAACATCTAAAATAAATTTTTTTATAATTATATTTTATTTTAATTAAAAAACAAAAAAAATTTTACTTTGTATCACTAATAACATCAACATTGGGCGGAGATGATGTTGTATTAATATGTGCATGTTCTCGACCAGGTTCATCATCAGGTGAAGTTATCAGCTAAAAAAATTTATAAAAAAAAAATTAATTCAATTTTTCTTTATATACTTAAAAATTAATATAAGATAAAAAAAGAAAGCAATAATCACTAGAAAAATACTATGAATTCATTCTATAAGGATGGGTAAACAGACGAAGAGAACATTGAATAACCTGTATTGAACCATGTACTTGTTGTGTTGATGGCGAAAGATGAGAATTTAAAAATCCTGAACCATTTCTTCCCGTCTGAGAGAAAGAGAGGAAAGGAAAATTCTATTTTTCTATTCACATTCTTATATGATCAGATATTATTATATTAAAATAGTTTATTTCTATTTAATTTTTTAATTTACTTTATGTAATGGTCGTCCTGCTGGCGTTGATGATGTTTCTGGTTGAGTAGATATTGGATATTGAGAATTACCAGCAGGAGTCTAGATAAAACATTTTTGTTTAAAAAAAAAGAACAAAATAATCAATTAATTAAAGAAATTTGTTTTTCATACTCTATTTGTTAATTTTTGCATTTTTTCTACCCAATCAAAATTATAATCACAAATATAATTTCTTGCATCCATTAAATCTTTAAATAACTTTCTCAAATATTCATACTAAATATAAATAAATCAAAAAAGAAATTTATTAAAAATAAATTATTCTTACATTTGGAGTTTCAAAAAAATCTAAATTTCGTACATATTTTAAATATTTAGCAAATTCTTCTAAAATAAAATAAAGAAAAAAGAAAATATAATTGTTCAGTTTTTCTTTTTTTAAATTTATCATACCAGGATGACTTTGACATAATACATCAACATGTGTTGCACGTTTAGTATCACCTATTTTTTGATAACGTTCTTTCAATGTCTCTGCTTTTAATCCTTGCCACTAAAATAAAGATGAATAAAATGATTTTTTTTTATCAATTTAAAAATTAGAAACATGTATTAATAAGCAATTAGTCAAGTTGATCTGATTACAATTCTAATTATAGATGTGCAGAATCAGTTCCAGTCTCTATGACCAAAATTACGCGAAAAAAAACACTTACTTGAATTCAAACTAAATATTTATAGTGAAATTTTCTATAGTTTTTAGTTAAAATATATGATAAATCACATTAAAATTCAAGAAAGATAATTGAAACAATCGAAAACGAATATTTAAAAATTCTTTTTTTCTTTAATGCAAGTAAGTGTACTGGAATCACGACTAAAACAAGTGGGTTTCATAGACCTCCAGTACTTATCTAATGTTCAGTATAACCAGTTTATTTCACATTTTCAAAAAAACAAAGATATCCATCTCGGTGCTGCCGCTTACTCTGAGAAAGCATTGCAAAACTGCAAGAATTTTAATGTCGATAGATATAATATTCTGAATCTCATCAACTTGTAACAACCGATTCAGTTCAATACACTTATCACAATGAAATTCGAAACTTGTCTTTTTTTTTTTGAATACCATTGCGATAGATTTTCAGCTATGAATCAACATTTCTGACAGAAAAATTCAATTCTCGATTTTATTTTCATTTCAAACTTATTCTAAACTATAAAATCATACCGGTAAACTGCCCCGTAAAAAATACATAAACATATGTCCCAATGCTTCGAGATCATCTCGACGACTCTGTTCTATAATACAATAAATTGAAAATATATATTATCTAGTATTCATATAAATATTCAACCTTTTCCAAGATGAGTATTAATACTCATATATCTTGCTGTACCTAAAAGAAAATGATGATAAATAAGAAATATTCTGTTTTTAAATTTTAACAAACCAGTTAAACTTTTATGTTCACGAAATGGTATATGTCGACCAGTATCAGGATCGATATACTCTTTAGCTAATCCAAAATCAATAATATGAATTAAATGTTGTTTACGTGTAGATGAACGGCCAATAAGAAAATTTTCTGGTTTAACACTTTAATAAAAAAAAAAAAGAAAAGAAATTTATTTAATAAATTAATTTAAAAAATCTTACTCGCGATAAATTAAATGTTTTGAATGAACATATTCCATACGTGTAATCTAAATCAAATAAATATTATTAATTATTGAAATTTTAATAAATTTTATACTAATTGTATAGCAATCATAAGGACGGTTTTAAGTGAAAATTTTCGATCGCAATTATCAAATAGATCTTCAAGTGATGGACCAAGTAATTCAACAACTAATGCATTATATTTTCCACATGGTCCAAAATAATGTACTTGTGGAATACCTTCTGAAAAAACAAAATTTAAAATAATTTAATAAAAAAATTTTTCGTTTTTTTTTCTTCTTCTTTTAACGAACCACAAGCTCCAAGTTGTCGATAAAATCGATATTCAAGATGAAGTTGTGGTGCACGAGATTTCATCGGTTCCTTTAAACAGAAAAAAAAACAACATTTCTTATTTAATGTATTTACTTATATATGCATAATTCAACTTACTAATTTAATTGCTACATGTTCATTATTGTACAAATTTTTTCCTAATCGAATTTCTCCAAAATTTCCAGCTCCTATTCTTTTTCCAACACGAAAATTTGGTCCAACCATAAGCATAGCATTTGGACCGGAACTATTTGTAGCGGAAATTGATGTTGTTGTTTCATTTGATTTTTCTATTGCATGTGCTGCTACACCAGGTCCACGTCCTCCAGTACGCAAATCACTTGGTACTATTGATGTAGTTGATGCTTGTGGACCGGGAATATTTTGTTTTGAATTTGTATTATTATGATTTATTGTTTCATTTTCATCCATTTTTATTATAGTACAATAAACAAAAGTGATGACACCATGTATTCTGAAGAATAAGAAAATAATCAAATTGTCAAATAATAAGAACAATGAAATGTAAACATTGAAGGTGATATGATTTTTGATTATGAATCCATGAATGGGATGATATTCGACTAATCAATGATTGAATTTTATGGACCATTAAGACATTTTTCTTAGGAAGGATTGAATAGATGGAGATAGTCATCTTATTAATGACATCTATCTTATTAATTATATTCAATGCTTAGCAACAATATATAATTGTAAATGTAAATGAAAGAAATGGAAAAAGTTTATTTTTGTGACGAAATAGTGCCTGAATTTGTATTATGACTGATAATATTAATAAAATTTCCAAAAATATTGATGCAAATAAACAATCCCAAGCACAACAAACAGCTGCTTCTATTGTTAATCTAACTGATGAAGGTAAATAGAAGTCCATTTTAATTTTTAACCTTGATAGTATATTGTATTGCAAACAGAACAGACAAAAGATAACCTTGAAATAAGGTACTTGTGTATAGACATGTTTTGTCATCTTAAAGTAAAGACGAGAAAAAAATAAATTTGTCCCTTAGACATATTTTTGTCTCTAAAAAAATATCTTTTTTCTTTAATAATCATAAATTATAAATGATGCTAGAAAGATCTTATCAATTCATTGATATATCAATAATTATGGAATATATAAAAAAAAATTTCAATATTTCTATTTCTACATATTACATATGATATTGGCAAGATATTCCGACATTTATTTGATTGAAGCAGAAAAATATATTCTTTCTTCATATGTTAAATAACATATAATCTTGTTTATTGTGTATTTTGTTGATTATAACATAACATCTTTAGGGTACCATACGAGTTCAATTTAAAAGAAAAGATGTTTCTTTTTCTTTTTTTCATAGATGTTATTTTTTGACGTTTGATAAATAAATTTTGTCTAATTTAAAAAGCAGAGAGAAAAAAAGATTAAAAATTGATGAGAATGTAAAAAAAAATTTAATTATTCCTTTCAATTATCTTACATAGATGTGGTTAAAATTTGGGATGCAGTATCATCTTATATTGAATCTTATATGAAACAATCAAAAGTAAATAAATAATTATTTTTATAAATTATTTTTAATTAACTATAAATTACTTAGGGTATTATTATTCCTGGTTTTGGTACATTTAGTTTTATACATAAACGTATTGATGTTGGAAATAATAAATATTTACTTCTTCAACGACCTGTTTTTGCCTTATCAGAAAAAATTGCTCAAACACATGGATTAAAATTTACACATTATCCTGTAAATGGTTCAATACCAGTTCATCCATTAAATTATTTTTTTATTCAAACACAATCAATGTATACACGTGATCAAATTGAACAATGTGTTAAACATGTTTTACAAGTATTTAATCGTTCTATAGCTGCTCAACGTAATGTTGAATTTACATTTTCACATATTGGAAAATTACAAATACGTGATGGAAAAGTTAAAATGAGATTTTTTAAAGATTTTATTAGTGCAGTTGATGAAAATAGTGGAAAACATGTCATTGACGATATGTGCAATGTAATAAAACTTTTTCCAAAAGAAAAGTAATTCAATTTATTATTTAGAGGCCACAAACATGCGATTCGGTTATGTCTGAACGAGAAGCAGCTAGACCACCAACATCTTCAAATGTTATTCTTCCACGGTATGTTTTGTTCACTCAGATGAGAGTTTCAGGTGAGAATTTTGTGAAAAAAAGCATGTTTTTCCAAGGAAAATAAAGAGTGAAAATGTCAAGGCAAACTTTTCCTGTCTATCTTTCTATCCTATTGTTCTCTATAGTAATTGTGGTCAAAAAATGGATTTTCCTCAGCGACCCCACGGATCAATAAACAATGACTATGTCTCTCCTGGTAACTATGCAGACTTGACAGGTACATCTCCCTAGCAACTAACCGTAGATTCGCAAAACCGTTGCTTTTTTTAAAAATGAGAAGGACGTTGAACAGTATTAAACACTATGCTTATACTCACATGAAGCAGTTTAAACATCTCCAAATATTCCTTAAACTCTAAATGATGATAAAATACTTTTGAGTTTTAAAGCAAATAAACAATTGTTTTATGAACGATTCAACTAACATAAAAAGTATAATATCATCGACTTCTACGCTTTCGGCAGTAACTAATATAAGAGTATTATATTTGTCGGGACACATGATAGGGTGTTGAGTTCGATTAAAATAAATATAATACGATTTATTAGAAATTCTGCATTTACAATATGTAATTTGCACATTTCAGCTTATTAAAAACTATACACTAATAAGTTATAATTAATGGCAATAAGAAATCGAGATTACAGGCACGAATATATCATTAATATAAATAGAGACTATTACGGCACTTGATAACAAAAAATTTGCAAAACTAAAATATGCTAAGAAGCATATAATAATAGAAGGAAAGGCACTTTATTGAAATCATCGTTTGAAAATAAACGAATATTTATTTGATATTTTTATATAGACTTAATAGTCGTATTGGTAATGCAGCTATGCAAGCAATTCAAGAAGAAAATCAAGCTGATGATGAACAACAAGATTATTCGATAAAAGAATCAATACAGCAAGGTAAAGATAAAGATCAATTACTTTTTTTTAATTTTATTAAAAACAAATATTTCAATATTTGATACAGATATAATTCCATTGAAGAACGATTCAAATCGTTCAAATTCTAGAAATGATGATTTAAAATTACCACCTCTGATTGAAGTATCTGGAGGTAGAGTTACAAAAAGCACACATTTGATTTTTATTTTTCTCTGTATCACCTAATAAATAGCACCAATAGAAAAGAACAAGTTATGTTCTGTTTCGTATCTGTTACCCGGAGAGAAAAAAAAAAGTTAGAGTTTGTCACAGAATAGAAAAGAAACTAGAAACATTTTTTTTTGTTGATTGCACTTGTGTTTAATGTTAACAAAGAATATGTTAAAAAAGAAATCTGTTGTTCGTTGTCAATCCTCTATCGGACGATTTGGTTATTCATATAAACTTAATTCTATCTTAGAACCAACTGTTTCTGCAACAAATTCATCACCAAATGTAGTAAAAACAACTGGAACTGGAAATTTACAAGAAGGAGTTATTCCGGTTGCATCACTTTTTTCTTCAATGGATCTTATTCAACCATCTGTAACAACAAAAAAATCACCATCACCTTATAGTCCAATGAAACGAACAGTATCATTTTATCAAAATGAACAAGATAATGAACAAACAACAACGTAAGTTTGAATTTTTAAAATAAAAAAATAAAACATATTAGTTTCTATTATGATAAATTGATCTTGAAAGTTTATTTTTCTTTTAAATTCTTTTATTAATATTACTTTAGTTTGCTTTTAAAATAATGTTTTAATATTCAATGATTCTTAATATATAATTGAAAAAAAGAAAATTATGTACTTAAATTTTTTTCTATAGTCTATTCATTTTCAAGGAATAGTTCTTATTAAAGAAAAAATTAGTAATGAATAATACTTTAACCATTTGGTTAACGACTAAGAAATGATCTTTCAAGAAATTTATTCAATTTTTTATGGAGCGAGTCTATACTATGCATTAATAAAATGATGAGTTGAAAAGTGCACTATGTTTAACATCTGTTTTTATACGAATGTTTCTAAAAAAACATACATTATGAATGATCATTTTAGTTGACATAAGGACGAAGTTTCTGCCGTTTATAACTGGCAGTGGTAGCCAAAGGGTTAATAGATTTTAAGTAATTTACATTGAAAAAGAAAATTTTCTTTGTCAAGTATTAGAAAACTGTAAAACAACAATAACAGAATAAACATGGATTTGTATATGGGTAAACTCATTTCTTGGTGACGTAACTTTGTAAATTTAGAATATATATATCTTGGAATAATACAATTTCTAAGTGCTAGATTTTATATGTTATGTATAACAGGTGGTGTAGATAAAATATGACACTTTTTTCTGTTTTTTTTTGTAAGTTCTAGAAAGATTTTTAAAAAAAATACATTTCTATATCAAAAAGACATGAAATTTTCTACTCATAATCTACAATATAATATTCTTTTCTTTCTTGCTTTCGCGTCGAACGTGTGCTTTTATTAAGTTCTTTTAACAATAGTCTATCATCTAATATTATGTTTCAACATACGCTGCATGTTTTCTCTTCAAATAAAAAACTGTTTAATTATTGAACGAGTCGATTACTTTTCTTTTATTGCATCGGACGTATTATTTAATTATTCTAATGAAGTTTTTGATGTAAATTTAACTTTTTTGATCTAGGAATTCAAATTGAATGATAAAATCAATCTTTTAAAACGTTTTTATTCACAAATCAAGCGGTACTTTTGATTTGTCTTCTTTGTATATGAAAACACAATGTTTTCTGTTTAATAGGTATATACTTAGAGAGCAAAATATGTTCTACCATTTCGTCTAAGGCTGGCTCTTCTAACAACTTTATGAGATTTTCAACGCAGCAATAAAAAAGCATCTCTTTATATCTGTGCGCACCCATTATGTTTATCTACATATGAAAAAATTTAGACTTTATCTGTTAACATTTAGTTAATATTAATTGATGAATGATTTTTTAATCATATGAGAAAAAATTCGAAAATTTTAAGATAGTTTCTATGCTATGAACTCTATTTATTGTAAAATTTTCAGCAAGATCACACTCTAAATATTTTTCTCTTAAACATCGATTGTCTAGGGATTCTTATCATGTTTTACAACACAAATTTTTGTCTTACCATCATCTGCATCTGAAGATTTTTAAGAATGTTTCGTTTATATAACCATACTCTGTCATACTACTAATAAAAAGAAAACTTTAAATAGAAATGTTGTAGTATTGAGAGTTCTCCATGAAATGTACTGTTCTGTTTTCAAAAATATTCTATCCATTCATTATGTTTTTAAGTTAAAATGTACATAATGAAAATTGATGTCCGTTTTTGCACTACATCGCTAAAAAGGTTCGGAATCTAGAAATCTAGAATTTTCAATACTGTGAAGTTGTATCGTCAATGAATAAAATTATATAAGTAATAATCCTGTTCTATGTCTGAGGGTGAGGAATATTTTCAACGTTTGTATCTGTATGATAATATTTTGAAATAAGACAAACGAATTGGAATTTTCAAAATTATTCTTTTTTAATTCGATTCATATTTTCTCGACTATTCCTATGAAATTCAAATAAATATTATCTATATATATTTAATTAGAAATCCATTATCAAATGCTGCTGTTGGTCGTTCAACAAATGATGGTACATCTGCATTTGGTTTTACTCGTCCAGGACCAGATCGTACGTCATTATCATCATCATTGAGTATGCATCATAAACAAATAACAACAAAATCATTAACACCATGTGGTCATTATGGAAATGGTCAAGAACTTTGTCATGTATGTCATCAGCGTGCTAAACGAAATATACCAGTTTATTTACATGAAGAAAAACGTATTCGTGAAACTGAAGAAGAAAAATTACTTAGACAATATCAACATAATCGAGATCTTGATGAACAAAAAAAACGCGATGTAAATTACAATAAGAAAATTTTTTAATATTTCATTTTGATTTCTCTTTCAGTTGACTCTGAAAGCTGCACGAGAAGAAAAACAAAGAATAGCTGCTGTAAGAATTTTAAATCTCTTTAAATATATGAATAAATATATTTTTTTGTTTAGTTTAATATGGGTGTTGCAGAAGCAGTACGAGCTAAAAAATTAGAACGACCGCAAACAACTGATATACCGGTGAATAATTAATAACGAATGATCTAGAATAAATGTTATTCACAGTATTTCAAGACTATCTCTGTTAATTTTCATCCTTCGAAATCAAAAGTTTTTTCAAAAGATTTACTGTAAAATTCTACACAAAACAGTATATTCTATTGAACAAATGTATTATTAAAACTTTTGTTGTAACACATCCTTAGTATATTGTATAACCAAACAGTCCTAAATCTCGTTATCTGGAATGCTGTCGTTCATACAATGAAGTAAGATATGTCCCATTAAAAACCATAGTGATACAATAACTGAAATAGTGTGCGAAGAAAACTTCGAAAATGTATTTGTGCAGAATTTTATAGTGGAACTTTAGAGGAAATTCTTGATTCTGAATGATGAAAATTAACAGAAATATCCTTGAAACACGATAGATGATATATATTCTGGATCATGTATTAATAAATTTTTCTTTTATATTTAAGCGTTCAATTATATTTCGTAAACGTGCTAAAACTCCTCCGAGTTATCTTCGGCAATATGATTTAGCTAAACAATTAGAAGCTCAAATAAAATGGAAACAAGATGAACAACGTTCAGAAAAACAAGATAAAGATTTTATTGAACGTTTAGAACAAATACAATTAGCTGAATCGTAGATAAATATTTTAATTTTTAATAAAATTACATCATTTTTTGTTTTTGTATTTTAGATTAGCACAAGAACGAGATAGTTATTTAAAGAATAAACGTCTTCATCAAGATGAATTAAAAAGTGTTTTAGAAAATCAAGTAATTTTATTTAAAATTTTGATATTTTTAAAATTCAATTTAATTTTAAATATAAAGATTCGTAATAAACCTTCGGGAGTGCCTACTAATGAAACTGATGTGCCTTATTTTGGTTTAAATGATATATCATCAGATAAATTAAAAGAACGTCGTCAACATGCTATAGAAATTGTTCGTCAACATAAAGATCTTGTTGAACAACGACAACGACAACAATTACTTAAACAAATAGAAAATCAAGAATATGAATTAAAAGCATTAAATGCTATGAAAGAAGAGTATATTATTATTTTTGTTTTTTTTATAAAAAAAGACATTGTATTTTTAAATAAATTTTTCTTAGTCTTCTATCTGATCAACGTGAACGATATCGTCGTGGTTTAACAATACGCAAAGATCTTGAAACAAATTGGAAACAATCTGTAGATGAAAAACATAAACGTGATCAAGATGAAATAATGCATATAAAAGCTCCGCAAGGTATTCTTGTACATGAACAATGTGATCAATATAAACGATGTGCACAATGTCAACGTAATTTAAATAATTATGGACAAACAAATTTATGGAAAGATACACGATATTTACCAGGAACACGTATTATGGTTTAAAATTTACTTCATACATATATATAGAAATTGCACATTACCCGGTTATCCTCAATATAAAAGAAATTCACATATAGATTCTGAAATAAAATAAATAAAACATATTTTTATGTACTTTTTCTTATTCTGATAAATAAAATACATAATAAATTCAATAACAACTATTGCACAGCAAGCAGTAAAATCAATATGGATTATTATTTTCTTTTCTTTTTTTCTTTTTTTATTGAACATGATGAAATCAAAATTGTATGAATACATCTATTCTCGACAGAAGAAAAAAAAAATGCATACCTATTCGCCTTCATTCAAATAACCTATTCTCTTTTTCATCTTACGTAAATTGAATGCAATAAAAAGAGAAAAAGACGAACACGATGGATCAGCAGTTACTACGACATTAACATCAATCAAGCATGCAGCAAATATATGGTATATTCATATAAAAGGATAGTTAAGAATAATATTTTGAATAAATAACGACGACAATCAGTTCACCGATTATTCAAGTTATGGTTCAGTTCAAAGATTTCTATCTAGAACATTAGAGGTAAGACGTATCAGTATTATTTAGTAAGAAAAGAAAAAAAACCTTGACCTTGATTCTGTTCAAAATACATTAGTTCATGCTCGATCAATTAATACCTTGTCGGAGAGTATTAACAAAAGAGAAGAAGGAAAACGCGAACCCTTATATTTAAAGGTGTACAAGAAAAGAACGAAAGAAATAAGAAGCGAGAAGGGCAATTGTATATTCGATTATACAAAGATATGTCTCCTTTACCTTATATTATTATATAATAAAAAAGAATCTGTTATAACAAAATGAAAGTTGCTCATGCTTTTCATCCATTTCCTGCTAATTACAAATCACCATGTGATGCTAGTAAGATATATCCTATATTAAAAGATCAAATTAAATAATAAATTCCATTAATAGGTCTACCTGATTCTCCTACTGGAAAATATCCATTACCACAATATTTATCATCTCCATTAACAAATAGTAAAACACAATTCACAACAATTTATGTTAATGGTTTACCATATACAATTGTTCGTTTACTGGGTGAAGGTCTTCATAGTCGAGTTTATGCTGCATATGATCCTCGACTAGAACGGTCAGTTGCAATAAAAGTAGTACAAAATCTCGATCCAACTAAGAATCATAAACATTCAAAAATATTTTTTAAAGAAATTCGTTATTTAATGAAATTACAAGCATATAATCCATATGTTATAAGAGTTTATAATCATGAATTTGATAGTCAATCACAAACAGGAAAAATTGTTATGGAAACAGGACATGATTTTCGTTTTATGTTACCACTACAAGCACCACCTCATGAAAAAAAAATGTCAAATGCACAAGCAAAATTTTATTGGCATCAAATGGTTGAAGCTGTTGCTTTACTTCATCGTCATGGAATTGTTCATTCAGGTAAACAATTTTATTAATAATAATAATAATTATTATTCTATAGGAATATATATTTTTTAAGATGTGAAACCCGAAAATTTTATTATAACACATGGTGGTCAACTTCGTATTATTGATTTAGGTCTTTCATTTCGCTTACCCCATACACAAGCATATGTATTAAGACCATTTGCAGGTGGGAATATTTAACTAATCTATTCTGTTTTGTATTTTAATTTAAATTTTAACAAATTATTCAAAGGTACCCCTGAATATATGCCACCAGAAGTATGTCAAATACAAAATGGTGAATATTCTCGCCAAGGTCGAACATCAGATATTTGGGCACTTGGTTTGTTTGGTTTATTTTAAAAGAAAATAAACATATTGTTTTATTTTTAACAGGTATTCTTCTATTTGAAATGGTTTTTGGTTATAGACCATTTGAACATATTCGAGATAATTATGATAAATTAGCATATATATCACGATTAACACAAAATTTAATTATTCCACCTTCAACTAATCCTCATTTACGTGATGTACTTCAACAATGTTTACAAATAAATCCAATGTATCGTCCAAGTGCTGAACAATTATTAAAACATCCTTTTTTTAGTAGTTAAAATTATTTAATTTATTTAATTAAAAGACAAAAAAAAAGAAAGAATTTATCGAGATGAGTTTATTAATTGTTGATTTTTTTTGTTTATTTGTATGCTTTTTAATGACATTCGTTTAATAAAAGAAGGCTTTTTTAAATGAATGGATGATTTATTTTGAATTTTATATAAACGTTTTTTAGCACGATATGATCGATATTCATATTTTTCTTTCATTCGTTTTGACATTTTTTGCCAACGTTCAGATAAACGTTTATTTATATCACGTATTGACATATTTGCATGTTTTTGAATAAATTTTTTACGTTCATCTTTTAAATAAATATGAAATGGTGTTAGTAATTGTCGTTTTTTATTAAATAATTTATTAGTTTCTTCAATAGATGGTATATTTGAACTTGTATTTAAAGGAATTGATTTATAATTTATTTTTTGATTTTTCTTTGTTGAACAATTTGGATATTTTAATTTAGTTGATAATAATTCAGAATTAATAAAACCATTGAATGTTTCCATTTTTGATGATGAAGAATTAGCCTGTTAGAAAAATGAGAAAATATTTTAAGCTATCAGACATTGAATAATTCTTTATAAATCTTCAAGAAATTAAGAAAAACTTCACCAACTTTATTTTGAAAGGTTTACTAAATTATATAATATATTTTTTTAACAGAAACAGTGTGACCCTACATGTATTTCATCAAACTTTATTGTATTTTACTATGCCAATATACTTTAGCATATTTTTGAGGTACACATGTACCTTGGTTTTTTTCACCTACTACGATAATTGTACCAAATATTGATGATTATATACTATAGTTAAAACTTTGCATTTAATATTTTAATACGTGCGATATTATCGCAGTAGTTAATCTAGTTTTGTACAATAAGTAATAATTAAACAAATGAATATTCAAACTATTTATTATATATTTATATTCATTCAAAAATCGGATATATTTTCCAATAAATGTTTTTTTTTATAAGTCCGAAAAATATTTTTTTTCTTTCTGAAGTATATATAGTAACTATCTTTTAGCTTTATTTGCTTTTTCTTTCAAATACACATCAATACACATTAGATCGCAAAAGTCTAATGTAGAAAACAAATGTTACTATGCTTTTCTAATTTTGACTATTTGAAAAGATTTAATATTTTTGACACTTACATGATTAAATTCTTGACTGATTTCTTCAAGAAAAGTTGATAATGAAATTTTTTCTTCATCACTTAAACGGTGCCATACACTGTATGAAGCATCAAGAAGTTGTTCAAATTCAAAATGAAGTTGAGGATAAAAATTTTTTATATAAATATTTAATATTTTACCTAGAAGATTCTTATTAAATTGAACTTTAATAAAAAAGAATTATTTACTAAAATCTGAATAACATCGACAATATTCATCTAATATTGCTGATGTAGTTTTTTGTTGTTGTTGTTGTTGTTCTTCTGAAGTTTGAGTCATTTTGTTTTATTATTGAACAAAAAATTAACAAAAGATAGAGTGAAGTTACTAAGGTATTAACAAATTTATTTTAGCGCTAATTGCAAATTATTCAAATCAATTTTGATTAAAAGACTACTAATTTCACTAATGTCAAATAAACCATCGAAAGTCACATACGTTTACAGCTATTCAGTTATGTCGAGTTCGATTGATTGAAACAGTCAGCATATTTTTCGAAATGCAGCAGTAATCAAAACACTTGCACACCTTGTTATACAAATATATCTTTATGTGTATATTACTCTCAAATAGTTTCGTATACTGGTTAATAGTCTATGACGTGTACTATTAAATATCATAGTTGAATATTTGATTCGTTCGCCTTTAGAAGAAATAAGAGATAAATGCAAGGGGGGAAAACTGATTTAAATCAGCTTTAAACTCATTTCAAATCACAAACTCACAATTTACTCTTTCCCCATTGATTCATAGTTATAATTAGGTATGCCACTTTAACTTTCAAAACACAAGATATAAAGTGAAAAATAATTCTTAGTTCTTCATGTTCAATTTTATGTAGGTTTTGACTGCAACTTTAACTTTTACAGTTTAAAGCATTATACTTTAAACTTTAATAATCTATTAAAGTATTTTTAAAGTTAAAGTGCCATACCTAGTTATAGTCTTCCCTCTTTTATTCGTTTACTCGTTTAGCCTACGAGACTCTTTAATAATTTTGAACGACTAAAGTTGGTAATCAAAATCTTCAGCTTGTCACGTCATATCCTGCTTCAAGTTTACTACTATGAAAATTAATATTACATAATGTCCAAGCCAACAATTTAGGTGTGGCCTGGTGGCCTGCTAGATACCAGGTCAGGCTGGCTGCTCTGGTGACAACCACCATTGAAGATGTCACAGAACATTTTGTAGTTGTGCCAATGTTTCGCATAACGTCAAAGAAGCTGTTTATCTCTCATATCATCGAGATTCTAGAATAGAAATACATGAGAATATAAGTTAATCAAATTTTTCTTGTATTTTCGATAGCTTTTTTCTTCAATAAAAAAAAAAGAATTTACTTACCATGTATTGTCGAATTTGTTTTCAAGATAAGTCTTTATACGAGTATATAAATGCACTCCAAGTATATCGATTGCTCTTCTTGAATTATAACATAGCCAGGTACAGATTCTTTTAATAATTGAATTATCAATGCTGAAGGAGAAATAATGTACTTATATACAGCACACTACGAAATACAACATAAGAAAAGTCTAAGAATAAACAAGTAAAAAAAAACAAAAAGACATACGTATATATAACTCCAAGTATGGTGCAAGTAAAATCTCATGAAAAGAACATATCTCATCAATAATTTGTTCTATTATAATCCAATATTCATTTCGACCATCTTGTGACATTCTAATGATTGAAATAAAAGAAAAAGCGATGATAAATATTTATGTATTTAATCATGTTCTTAAAAAAGATAATCAAATTCAAAGACCTTAATATTGTAATTCATGCTCAACTGTATGGCACTACAGCATGTTGATACCCAACAATCATTGCACATATTATCCTAAAAAAAACAAATAAATGTTTAACTGTATCAGTAGAAACACTAAATATCTATCGAGATATGTATCTTTATACGAAAATATTTCTTTTAATTTCATAGAATGATGAATCCTCAAATACATGCTACAATAGAAAAAATAGGTGCAAACAGTTAGACAAATTATGCATACAAAATAAATTCCTTCGACCATAATGTCAATGTTTCTGCTCTACAATTACTGAACAAGTGTTTTAGGTCAGTCTTTTTATTTATTAATGACAAATTGTATTAATAGAAAATAAAAAAATTAAACTCAAAAACAGTTTGAAAGATCAAAATTGTTAAACTAAAGTTTATTATTTCATGTATTTGTTTATAATTGTTGTTAATGTAATAGTAGCTACAGCAGTTGTAATGGTTTTGAGCATACTAATTGAGCAATTCTTTGGAAATTCAACGAATTTTGTTCGTCAACCTTGAGTCTTTTCCCAGAATGAAACAGAGCTATCGGATTCTGTCAGATCGATTTAAAACCAGCAGGATTCTATCGGAAGTCAATAGGAATTCAGTGACCCGGACTTCGATAAGAAATTCGAGTGGATACGACTACGTTCTGACTGGATTCCGTCGGGCTCCGACGAAATCCGTATCGGAATCCGGGCCACTGGATTTTTCGACCTGGGTTCCTTTTGTTCATAAATTTCGTTTTGTTGGGTCAAAATTATTTTTCTTGTTCACTACATTTTCATTCAACATCGATCAGCTACTTTTTTGTACTTGAATAATTTTCAATTTCTTGTTAGATTTGTTTTTTGGCCTTTGCAAGTTCTTCACTCATAACATTTTTAATACCTGTTATGACTTTTTCAGGTACAAGTTGTGTTTTATTAAGATCAGTTATCTAAAGAAAAGAATTTTTAATTATTGTTAAAAAATAAGATCACCTTACAGGATTTTCAATAATATTGACCTATTCATAGCCATTTCTTTCTAACAAGCAGCAGTTCACTAATTATATAGACAAAATCGACTAATACTAAGATTTATTTAAACTCGCGGACTTATCTACTGACAGTGAATATAACATTTCATATGTATAAATGAAGAGTAATGGTTCTGAAGAAGGCCTTCTTCTCAGGTAGTCCATTATCACGTACATGTCGCTCTCGCGCTTGTCCTCAACTAAATCGCTAAAATATCAATCAATTTATGAACACATCACATTCGAACATAAACAAATATACCTTTCTACAGTTACTGTAAAAGAAAATTTGAATTTAATGTAAATGGATTAATATAAGGAAACACTTACTTGTTTTGGTTTACACATATTAAAGACGTGACGATGTATTTATAGCCAATGAAATAATAGCATATGTAACAACAAGAAGTCATTTTGTGATTACAGTCATCCACCAAACAAGATCATTTCAATATAATTATGAATAGACTATAGAAGATATATGTTGCACTGTGGACATCTGTATATCATTGTTTGTTTCACAACAAGTCAGCTAAAAAAATTCTAATATGTTATTGGTTATTTAGTCATAAATATAACTAAAGAAGTGTCGTCATTTTGTCACCAGAAAATTTTCTAGTAAATTTTTTATTAACTCAATTTCGTGAATCTGCGTCTAGTCATTTGTCATTTGTCAGCACCCCTTCGAGGAGCCATTTACGACTAGACGTTTCCATGTTTCAGTATACTGTCACAACAGATCATTGTCTTTCATTCACAATAAAATCCATTACCGTTTGGCTTATCACCAGTGTTGCCAGATCTTCCTGATTTTCCAGAAAAATTCCGAATATTGTAAGTTTTTTCGAATCTCTTTTGGCTTCCGAATTTTTCTGAATTTCGATTTTTTTTTCCAGATTGTTTCTAGATCTTCACGAATATAGGCTTTTTTCAGGATTTAGGATTTTTTTTAACAAAAAATCTTATCAGATACACAAGTTGCAGCAAAATAAAAAATATTTGTAATGATGATCGAAAGAAGAAAGTAGTATAGCAAAAGAAATTAGACCTGATTACCTACAAAAAATAACTTTATCTGTTAAATCCACAGCTTCTTCTAATTCACACAAATCCACTTATCTTTTATTTTCATTCTCTGTAGTAATGCATACATTCAGAGTGTTTTTTCGACAGTAAAACATCTATACAATATCAGAGATTGAAAATGTTCTTTTATCAAAGTGAAAATTATTGACACTAATTCATTCTAATGAAAAATATTTTTCATATGACCCTCCTTACAGTTGAGGGAATAAATAAAAATTTATCTTATTTCTCTTATCTCGTATATTATTGAACACAATCGAGTTTCATATTTAATGAAAAACAAATACATGAAATACATAAACAAGATCATTTTTTTCTTTTTCTTTTCACCATTCATCATCATATTCAAATAATTTTTGTCGTTTTATTCCTTTTGCTTTTTCTTTTTGTTCAATTAATTGTTCAATTGTTGGACTAATAGTATTATCTAATGATAAATCATTATAACTTCTAGTTTTTTTTATTGGTTTTTCTTTTGTAGTATCAGATGGACTATCTGTTGCCTATAATAATGAAAAATAAAGTAGAATTCTTTTTTTGTTGTTGTATAAATAAATTTTAACTTACAGTTATTGTTGTTGAACTATCTTGAGTTGGTGCAACTGCATCCTTATCAATATAAATTCGTTTATTAGATTTTCTTGAAGCTGGATCAACGTCAAAAAGATGATTAGGTTCTTTAACTTTTATTTTTGAAATATCAAGTTGATTATATTCTGCATATGGAGTTATTATTAAATTTTTATCATTTGCACGCATTTTTGTTAATACTAAATTCATTTTTTTTTAATTATTATTATTTAATATTAAAAAAACAATATTTACTCGTATCTGTTGTATCTTTTTTTAATGATATTGCAATAATATGTGTTGTTAAATCAAATCGATCATAAGAAAGAAGATTCCATTGAGAAAAAAATTCACGTACATTACCAGTTGACCATATTTGTGGATGATTTACATAAAAAACACATGATCGATCAGGTAAATCTTTAAAATAAATAATATGACATATATTAATAAAATATCGAATGTTTCCTTATAAAGAATTGCGTTTAATAGTATTTTCAAAATTTCTTCTCTATTATTTCTATGATTAAAATATCTTTTTTTTAAATGGAAATATCTATTTCGTTTTTGATTAAACAATCAATTCCTTCAGGATCATTGACCATCAAATTGATCATATTTAAGTGCATTAGATTACAGTTTATGAAATGAATTACTATATTACGTTCAATAAAAAAAAACAAAAGGAGAAGACTATCTGTTAAAATAAAATAAATCATGTTTTACATAATTTCAAGCACTATTTTTTGATCAAAAGAAGTATTTTAATCAAGAGAATACTACAGAAGAAAATACTAAAAATGCAATTCTTTAAGACCCATTCGATATTTTTCTTTTACCATCATCATTAAGTATATCGAAGTATTTAAGATCAAATGAACGCATATAAAATAATCTAAAATATTTCTATTTTTATTAAATAATTTTTTTTTTAAATATTTCAAACATACTTTCCAGCAAATGTATTAACTAATGCATGTTCTATTGGATTTTCTTTAAATTCAGTTTTGTCCGCTAAAAAAAATATTCAATTAAATTAAAAATATTATTTGTATTTATTTTTATTTGTCTCTACCGATATATGCCATCATTTTAGCCATACAAATAGCTGTACAAGTAGCATCATAGCCAGCTGTATGTTCACGTTCAGATGCATATGTGAAATTTTCAGGAGTTTCTAAAATAATAGGAAAAGAAAGGTATAAAGTATATACAATAGTTTTTATTATATACCAAAACGACATTGTGGAAATGTTGGTTCACGAATTGTTTTATATACAGCGTTTAATGCTGTATTTGAAATAATATTCTAAATTAAAATAGATATATTTTAGAGATGTCCGTCGTGGGAAAGAATATTGTAAAATTGTATGAATTTTCGTAAAATTTTAGTGCTCATAAGGATAATACTCAGGATCTCATCGAATAGTAACAACAGTTTTCTACAATATACTCGCAGCAGTCAAATTGAAAATTTTTATTTGAATACCATCGCGACACTGGCAGATTTTTAAGTCGTGATGGACATCTCTGATATATTTTCAGATGATTAATATGATTTTACCTGAAAAATTGATGTTGATGCAATTGTTTTTGTATCGATTAATCTTTAATAAATTTAAAAAATAAAAATATTAATAAGTTATTAAATGTATATATATATATTTACTTTGGAAATAAAGATTTAACAATTGATTTATATTCATCATAAGACTTGAATAAAATAAATAATTAAATATGAGAATAAAATAAAATGTAAACATACAGAAGGTATAGGTGTAAAAAAATGATTAATGATATGTAGAATATCCATGTGAAGATTATGTCCAATCACAGGTTTTCCCTAAAAAGCAAAGAATTTTTGATATCATAGGGAACATTTAAGCGATGGTAAAAAGCTTGTATCCTGTTTTACTAGCTCAAAGATGATCAATTTCTATCGAAAGCGTAAATCTTCTTTATATCTCGTAGTCATTGTGTTGAGAATATGATATTTATTTTTGTCGGAATTATAAGCTGTCTCTTCACAAAAGGAAAGGTTGTATTAGAGATTCTTATTAGTCACTATTTGCCGGTAAAAATATTTTTGAAAACGTTTAGAATGAATCTTTAAGTATCCATTTGTATATTATCTATATTGAACAACATTTCCGAAAGAGAAGTAAAATTTTGTAAATCATCGAATGATATTCATTTAATAATACTATTTCGAACTCATATGCTAAGTAAGCTCAAAATAATATATAAACTACAATTTGAAAGTATGCCTCTTTTTCAATATGATATTAACTATGTCTTGAAAACGTAGATTCATAATCACGAATATCTAGTCTTCCTAAGACCTATTTATATCCATTATGAGTTTAAACACATCTACTTGAATCTTTTATTTATATAAATCCAATTTTTGGTGTGTAAATCTCAAGAGAATTTAAACTACAATACAAGATTTCATGACTCTATTCGAACTTAAATCCTAACTGCAATTCGTAAATTCAAATAAATAAAATTACTTACAGATTCTTGTAATTTCCTAAAAATAAAGAAATCAAACATTATATAATAGATATTAAACAATCAAAATAGAATTTATAAACATACCAAATAACTTCAGAAAATCCTGTCATATTCTTTTTTAATAATTCTGCATCTGATAAATTATTCAATTCAGATTGTTTTAAAGAATTTGTTGTTGTTTCAGATGTTCTTTAATAGCAAAAGACAAAAAAACAAATAATTCTTTATCTATCAGTAATATAAAATTCTTTTTTTTTTTTATTTTACTTTTCATTTGTATTACCATTGACTATCTGACGCTGACTACGACGAGAGGTTGATAGTTGAGGATTTCTCAATTTTTCTAAATATGTTGTTTTGCAAACAAAAGGAATTCCTAAAAGAAATATTTTTTATATATAAATTAAATTTTGAATAAAATATTACCTTTAAGAAATAATTGAGCAAAATCAAAACGATTAATTGCTAGAAATTGTAATGATGAACTCTAGAAATGAAAGAATATGATTTTTTTTTAATTTAAAAATTTTATTCGATTTTACTTTTGATTGAAAATCGAATGCATCAGATTCATTTTCAGGAAATAAATAGAAATTATATGCTTTTAATGTATATCTAAGAAAAACAATTATAAAAATCATCGTTATCAGATAAAGTAGCCTTTCTTGAATTAAAAAGCTATATGTATTGTGTTGTAAAGTGAGTCGCAATGCATCGAAAGATATATAAGAAAATCGCATTTTTCTCAGAGTATAACGGTCTGAGAGGACATATATCAATTGAAAGTCAGTATAATATTTGTAGATATTATGATTTCGGTGGAGCTGCTAATCAACTTCTGTAGCATACTTATGAAGGTCTATTTCATTAGGACTTAGATTGTTCTTGAATTGTACATATTATTTCTATATGAGTCGACGTAGAGCACAGTTAAATTAACATATCAATGTCCAAAACGATCTATGTCTGGCTTACAAGAGAATAATGATATTACACTATCGGGACACTCATCATTTTGATGATAAAGGCTTCTATTATTATTATTAGAATAGATTTGCATAAGATGTGATTATTTTTTCTAGATAATAAACAATCGTATGTGAATTATTACTAAATAGAAATTGTAATTACATTATGCTTCTCAACATCATACTCTGATAGGAATGTGATCTTTTATATATGATTCATCGAATTTCGGCTGACTGTACAAAATAGTATACGTATTTAACTTTTTAGTTCAAGGAAGGTCACTTTATTCGGTAAGATCTTTTGAAATAGATTTTTATTTTTACCGATTTTCTGTTGGATTTGTACATCGAATCATTGCAAGACCAACTTGAATCAATAAATAATTTTTATCACACTAAAATAAATTCTCAAAAAATCTTTAATATTTATATAAAAAATTTACTTCATAATGACGTTTATATCTTTCAGCTGGAGTATCAAAATAATTCATTTTATCAAATGGTAATATTCCTGTAAATTCTCCATCAATTGCTACATAATCAGAATTATTTATATCATTTACAATATCTGGTAAAACATCATAAAAATCTAAATAGATTAAAATTTTTAATATGAAATTATTATGAAATCATAAAATCACTTACTATCACGATTAACATCCATTAATATAATCAACTAAAGTTATATTATGTAGCAAACTATCTAAAAAATAAAATTTTATAATTTTTTTTTTTATTTATATTAGATTTCATAAATTAATTAGAGAATAATTTAAACAAATGATCTTTCTTTATATTATTCTTTCGGTCACTTTTTTAAATAATGAGAATTTAATAAAGAACACCGAATCCCAATGTTTTTGTTTTTTGATAATTTATATTCTCTTCTATTCTTAATTTTATATCTTTAATCTCATACACCAATTCAACTAATGTATTAATCCTTAATATTTTGTTAACATTTCATATGACAAGTAACAGTTTAATAATCTATCGTATTTATTTAACGATATTTTTATTGAATATCATCTATTATAATGTATAGACTTTCTCATAGATTTTAACTTAATCAATTATCAAAATTAAATTTTTCTATTCCTTATTTTTTTATCACATATAATCTAGAATTAGATAAGAGAATATATTTTTATATAATATATGAAAACGGAGTTTGTTTTTTTCATGTTGATGATCATTTAAATGAATGAATTGGATAAGTCTAGTTATTAAAATAATATCAATGCTTGCAATATTTTTATAAAGTATTGTACATATCGATTGTAACCATTTGAATCGATGAAAAAAAAAATATTTATTTTCACCAAATCTTTTTCTATATATTTTATAATTGAATAATAGAAAATATCAATAGTCTGAAATGAGTTATGTTTCAGACGATCATCAGATTGATCATTCTATACAATAACCTGTAATAAAAAGAGAAGGAAAAAAAAAGAGAATTTTTATTATTTGTTTGTATGTTCTTTTTTTTTCAAATGGTAAATATGTATGTTTAAGGATAACATTAAAAAAAAGAAAATGTATGTATGGGAACATAAAATATATAATATTTTTTTTGTCACAAAGCTTGAATGAAATTAAATAGTTTGAGTTATTTTTTTTGTTTAAACGATCCAGAAGTGAAAAAAAAATGACAACACCGAGAGAACAAAAAAAATGAAAAAAAAAATTCAGATCGTTCTATCTAACTAGACGCTTTAGTCGCTCTTGCACTGGTTTTTCTTGGTGATTCTTTTGCTTGTTGTTGCTGTTGTTGTTGTTGTTGTTGTTGCACTGATTGTGATTGTTGTTGTTGTTGTTGTTGTTGTTGATAAATAAGTACATAAGCTGATTTACTAATAACATTACTTTCATCTATATCTGTTACACATGAATCATCGAATGTATGCCATTTTTGATCATGACTATTTTTAGCATGCGCTGTATAATGTCCACCACCTAACCCACCCATATGATTACTAACAGCAATAAGATCATATTTGGCATTATTTTTTTCTAATGGATTAAGAACAAATTGTGATAAATCTAAATCATAAATGGGACAATCAATAAATAAATCAATTTTATCACGATAATGACGTGTATAATTAAAACGTTTTAATTGTACAATTAAAACTTTTGGTAATAACCATAAATCAATTTTTTTAGATGCATTTTTTAATTGTTTACATTTTGGACAATACCACTGATCATTATCAGATAATGTTTCTTTTGTTGTAAAATATTTAAAACAATCTAATAATGATGTTGTTGATTGTTTATGTTGACTACGTGTTTGTACACCACTATTATTTGTTGATGATGTTGGTTGAAGACGTTCTTTATCTAAACGTTTTTTTTCTTCTTGTTCATATTTTTCAACAATTGATGGTGCAACATCAACAACAAGTGTTGTATTTGTACGATTAAAATCAATATGATCTTCAAGACATGATATTAATGCTTTTGTTGTTTGAGTATAATTTTGATTAAATACACATGTAGCTGAATAGAGAGCTTTATCTGATGATAATTGACTTGAATGAGATGTAGGTAGTGGGAGAAAATTACCAATTGAATTCTAGAAAAAAGAAAATTAAGATTAATAAAATAAAAAATTAGTTATTAGAGGAGCGTATTTTACTTGTAATGCATCTTGAATATGTTTTCCTGTACATTTATGTCTTGGAATATTAAGATAAATCGGTAAACCAAAATTCTGATGTAAATTATCAGCTGTACGAAATAAACATGGCATAAGAATAGTATCATTATTTTCTTTTTTTAATGAAACAGGTACTTCATAAAAAACAATTTGATCACGTTCAAGTATATTTGTTAATAAAGCATCATCATTATATTGTAAATGTATTCGATGATTATAAACTTCAACAGGTAAAATTAATTCTGATTTTGGTTGATGTCCATCATAATCGGGTGCTAATGTTAAATCTTCTTCTTGTTCTTCATCTTGATTATTTGAATTATTTATATTTGATGTTGAATCATCATCAGCATCCATTGGTTCATGTATATCATTTTTTTGTTTTGGTTGAAAACGTTCACAAAAATCTTTTAATAAATTATGCATGCGACCACGTTCATTTGATTTTATATAATAATGTTTAATTTGTCCATTTAAACGTATATATTCAATTTTAAATATACGAGTTTTTTTTTTATTTGGTAATGGTAAACTTAAAAAACAAATTGGATCAAATGTACGTCCTAATGTTTTACATTCAAGACATTGTACAACTGATTTTATTTGTCCATGAAATATATCATGAATTTTTGATTGATTACGTTTACGATAATAATCCCATTGTTCACTTGCTAATTTAGCATCTTCAGCTATACCATCATCATCTTTTTTTTCCATATATGGTTTTTGTTTAATAAGATTTAAATCTTCATGTAAACCATCAAGTAAAAATGACATAAATTCTTGTGAATCTTGTTGTGAATAACCACTAAATTGTGGTGCATAACGTGCAACATTTTGTTTTAATGCTTTTGGTGCATAATAATTTATTTTACCTGACCACATATTATTTATTAAATCACCATAAGCTTGTGCCACATCACCTTTCATACCTAATGGATTATCACGATTAATATGTTGTAAATATTCACGACGAAGAAAATATTCTGTTAATGCTGGTACATTTGATATACATTGTAATGCTGAATTCATAAAACATGTATTACCCAAATTTGATAAACCACAAAGTCCGGGTGTATAAAATGTTCCTGTTGGTACAGGTGATAAATTATTTCGTGATAATGTTATAGGTTCATAAGTAATTAATGCATTTTTTGATAATTCAATATCAGCAAGAATTGAATTCGGTCGAGCATCAATTGGTTCCCAATTATTACCATAATCATCTGTTGATGTATATAAACGAAAATTTGCGTGAGATTCAGATGATATAGAAAATATTTTACAAATATCATTTTTTAAATCTTCTAATTTAGTTCGACGACTACGATAAATTTGTTTTGTTGTTGCTGGATATTGTCGAGATTTACGAATACGTAATGGTACATAATGTGTTTCAATTACTGTTTGAAATTCACCTGATGGAATTACTTTACGAATTATTTCAGGACCAATTTTTCTATAAGTTTGAACTAAATCTTGATAAAGTTCATATGGAATAAATGTATAATCATTCCCTTCAACAGCATCTGGACGAAGTTGAACTCCATCTGGATGTTCATGTGTAGATGTATCAATTAGATTAGTAAAATCAATTGGTCCTGGTGGAGTATTTTTATCTGGTGGTGAATCAATACCAACAAAACGTTTCCAATGTTCAAACCATTTAGCATCAATAACAACATATTTATCATTTTCTTGTTGTTCTCGTGATAATAATTTAATATATTGATCAACTGGATTTGATGGCATAATGGATATTTGTTAGTTTGGTTTTAGGAGATTTGAAATGACGCGCGAAAAAAAATTTTTATATAGAAAAGAACAATCTAGAAATGAGTCAGTTTGTAAAATGCTATATGGAAGAAGATATCTTTTGTTTGGAGCAAACAATGTGCAATCGGAGAAAAGATGAAAATATGCAATCACAAATATTTATATAATGCAGCGATCTTTAATGATGCGTCAGCACAAAAAATGAAAAGAAAATACGCCATCGTATAGTCATAATGTAAAAAAAATCTCATTCGTTCATTGTTACTCACAAGTATAATTAATAAAGTACATATATGATGACTACCATAAACGTAAAAAGAAAGAGAAAAATTCCAAACAAAGATGCATAGATGACTCGATAAGGTATTTTATGGATTGAAGACGAGGGTAATCCAATATTAGTCTTATTTCCTTCTTTTCTTCTATTTTTTTTTTCTTTACTCATTTAATCTCATCATTAAAACAGATAAATGATCGGTGGTGTTTTTATCTATAATCATAAAGGCGAAGTTCTTATATCAGTAAGATAATTAAATAAAAATGAAAAAAATTTTTTTTATTCTAAAAATTTGAAATAAAAATTTTTTTCTCTTGTCTTTTTTAGCGTGTTTATCGTGATGATATAGGACGAAATGCTGTTGATGCATTTCGTGTTAATGTTATACATGCTCGACAACAATCACGTTTTCCAGTTGTTAATATAGCTCGAACAAGTTTCTTTTATACAAAACGTTCAAATATATGGTTATGTGCTGTAGCTAAACAAAATATAAATGCTGCCATGGTATTTGAATTTTTGACTAAAATGATTGATATAATGCAATCATATTTTGGTAAAATAAGTGAAGAAAATGTTAAAAATAATTTTGTTTTAATCTATGAATTATTGGATGAAATACTTGATTTTGGTTATCCACAAAATAGTGATACAGGCGTATTAAAATCATTTATAACACAACAAGGTGTTCGACCAGTTACACGTGAAGAACAAACAAATGTAACATCAGCTGTAACTGGACAAATCGGTTGGAGACGTGAAGGTATTAAATATCGTCGTAATGAATTATTTCTTGATGTTATTGAATCAGTTAATTTACTTATGTCACAACAAGGTCAAGTATTAAGTACACATGTTGCTGGTCGTGTTGTTATGAAAAGTTACTTATCCGGTATGCCTGAATGTAAATTTGGTATTAATGATAAAATAACAGTTGAAAATCGAACTAAAAATCAATTAGATTCAAATAATTCAACATTAAATGGTTCAACAACAACATCATCAACAAATGCAACAACATCATCAACAACAACAACAAAAACAGCAATTGCTATAGATGATTGTCAATTTCATCAATGTGTTAAATTATCGAAATTTGAATCTGAACATTCAATATCATTTATACCACCTGATGGTGAATTTGAATTAATGCGTTATAGAACAACAAAAGATATAAGTTTACCATTTCGTGTTATTCCATTAGTACGTGAAATAGGACGAACAAAAATGGAAGTTAAAGTTGTTGTTAAATCAAATTTTAAACCAACACTTATTGGACAAAAAATTGAAATACGTATTCCAACACCACCAAATACATGTGATGTACAATTATTATGTATGAAAGGTAAAGCAAGACATAAATCATCTGAAAATGCTATTGTATGGAAAATGAAACGTATGGGTGGTATGAAAGAATCTCAACTAAGTGCAGAAATTGAATTATTACCGAATGATAAAAAGAAATGGAATCGTCCACCAATATCAATGAATTTTGAAGTACCATTTGCTCCATCTGGTTTTAAAGTCCGATATCTTAAAGTATTTGAACATAAACTTAATTATTCAGATTCAGAAACTATTAAATGGGTACGATATATTGGTAAAAGTGGTTTATATGAAACACGATGTTAGAGAATGAAAATAATTTTATTTAATGTTGTTCATTTTTCTCCTATTTTTTTTTCGATTTTATTTTATTTATATTTGCATTCCGTATATATCACAACAGATCTCTTCTTACCTTTATATGTAATTTTTTTTTCTTCTGTCTCGTCACTATTTATGTAGAATATATATATTTAACATTATAATTATTGAATGATTTTTTTAATTGAAAGTAATACTAGAAAATTTAATTTCCGTTATCAT
The DNA here is from genome assembly GCA_022393335.1 of Macrotrachela quadricornifera. Taxonomy (NCBI): domain Eukaryota; kingdom Metazoa; phylum Rotifera; class Eurotatoria; order Philodinida; family Philodinidae; genus Macrotrachela; species Macrotrachela quadricornifera. The sequence goes on along the minus strand of JAJEKB010021938.1, from coordinate 9,879 downwards.
TAAAAGAAATGATCAAAACGATATTTTTTTATCTTTTAAGTTTCTATAGTATTAATTTATATTTTATAAATAGTAAACATTTCATGTTTAAAAATATCGGTTTTTTTCTACAAATGAATTATTTGTATATGATTAAAATTTAATGAAAAAAAAATATCTAAGCGTACATATCATATGATTCATTTTTTTGCATTATCATTTACGTATATTGTGTAACTGTAATTCTATACTTTTGTAGAATTATCATATATATCAAGTTCATGTAGTACTTATTATCTTGACTTCTACTTTTCATATAAGATTTAAAATAGTTAAAATCAATATAGTAAATTGTAACATAAATATCATCTGTTAGTTTATTAAATTATTCGTATATATATATATACATTAGTTGTTTGTTAATAGAGGTCACTAATATCATTAATAATTAGAATATATGTATTCTTAAAAATTTTGAAAATTCAAATTATATAATAAATTTTGATTTTATTCGATGATTATTTTTAAGAGAAACATCTGATTGAAAGAAAATTATATAAATCATAAATATGAGTGTAGTTGCCAAGATACTTTACATTAATATAGTAAGCAGCATTGCATTAATTCATATTATCTACAGAACAAATTTACCTTGAATATGGCAGCTACTACAGAATTACCGGCTGCACTCTCAGATTCTTCAGCTCTACCACCGACGAATGCACCTACAACAACAACTTCACCATCAGTGAAAACCATGGAACAATTATTGAAAGAAATCGATCAAGCAAAACTAGATGTTGAAAGTGCAACAAAAACTTTAGAAAAAATTGATACTGGTCGTAAGAAAGCTGCTGCTAATCGTGACCGATCCGTTGAAGGTCGAACACAAGTTAAAGATTTAACTGAACGTGTTGTTAATCTTCAAAATCAAATGAATGCAATGACGAAAGAAACCGATCCTAATTGGCCATCAAAATCATTTGATAAAACAAAAAGAAATGCATTAAAAACCTTAACAAATCTTTCAAATAAACTTAATCATGCTGATAAACATCTTGAAAGAGCAACTGGATCAATGCCAATCACTACTACACCAGCAGCCGATATTGCAACTACTCCTGCAGCTGTTCCGACAGCATCGACTAATGATGATAATACAAAAGGAAGTGGATCAATTTTAAGTAGAATTGTTCCTGGTAGAAGAAAAGCAACATTAAAAGAATCATCTGCTGCTACTACACAGCCAGTACCAACATCATCACAACCTGCTGATGGAACAGGTAGCACAGCACCAAAAACTATAAAAGATAAAGACAAAAGTGATGAAGAAGTGGAAGACGACATCGACGAAGGTGCAAGTGATGAAGAGGATGATGATGATGATGATGTAGTGCCAGATAAAAGGAAAGGTAAAAAGAAATTTATCAAAATTTCTTAAAATATATAATATAAATATAAACCTTTTTATTTGTAGAACCTGAAAAAATACCAAGATTAACGAAGAAAACTGAACCAATTGTGGCAGGTCGACAGAAAACAGTAGTATCTAATGTAGAAAGTGGTGAAAGTGACGGTACTGAAGATGATGATGATGATGATGAAGAAGAAGATGATGATGACGATGATGGTGCAGATGATAATCGTCAATTATTTAATGAACTTCAAGGTCGAACATCAACGCTCGAACCTGGCAAAGATTCTTATAGTGATGATCGTCGATCACGAACACCAACAACACCACGTGGTCAAAAAAAAGTACCAGCACTTAAAATTGATTCTACACCATCACCTTCACCAAAACTTAAAAAAGTTGCAACTATAACACCACCTCCACCATCACGTAAAAAAACACCAAGTCCAAGACGACGTACTGAACTTCCAATAATTAAGAAAAAAGATCATGATGATGATGATGAAAGTTCATATTTTGAAGAAGACAAAGATGATGAAGAAGGAGATGATGATGAACAAGAACTTCGTGGTTTACGTGAAACTGATGATTATGATGCTGAATCTGTTCATAACTATGATGAACCAGAAGAAGAAGGAGGCACAGTAGTTAATGAACATGTACAACATCTACGAACAAGTAAATATTCACCAGGAACAAAATTTCTTGTTACACATGATTTTACTGGTACACAAAATGATGATTTAACTATTCGTAAAGGTGAAACAATAACACTTGTTGAACAACGTCCTGATGATTGGTGGTTATTTACAAATGCTCAAACTCAACAACAAGGTTTAGTACCAATTAATCATATTCAGTTATTAACTGAACAACAAATACGACGTCGAATAAAACCTAGTACATCAGCATTAACACTTGTTGATGCATTTAAAGCTAATAGTAATATTCCTGCTGGTTTTATTTCATCAGATTTAGCACCATTAACACAACTTGAAGAATATCAATTATGGCGTGCACTTGTACCAAAAATGACTGAATCAAATCTTTCTTTTGCTGATCTTCATTGGCGTACTGATACCGATAAAATATATGTACAAGAAGTAACTTATCAAAAAATTCTTACTATTAAAGAATGTGTTAAAATACCACGAATTAAGGGTGAACAGGTAAATAATTTCTCTTTGTAATTTATTAATAAAACAAAAAACAAAGCTTTAAATTAAAATGAAAAAAAATTGTCTCTTTTTTTATGTTTCTATCAATAATAGATTAACTATATTTGGTATGTAGGGTTTGTTTTTTTTTCGCTCAAATGATTTTAATAAAATTATTTTTATTTTATATAATATTTATCTTTATTTTATTTAGATTCGTGTTCTTGATCGATGTGTTCGTGTATGTTTATATGATGGTTTAGAAATTGTTTCTAGTATTTATACAATTCGAGCACGTGTACCAAAAAAACCTGATGAACGTGATTTAACTGAAGATTGGCAGTTTGTACCTAATCATATTAATACATTTATTGATGAACAATCACAATTACTTATACGTTCAAATCGATCTCATTCAGGTCAACATTTAAATTTACTTATAGAATTATCACAATGGTGTCAATCAACAGTAACACAAGAAAAATGTGAAATTGGTTGTGGATGGTCAACAATTCCACTTGATGATGATAAACCTCCATTAATAACAGATACAAAAAGTTATAATGAACTTTTACATGGTGGACATACAGATGAAAGAGATGTTCTTCTTGATCCTCAATATAAAATTCTTCGTTCAGATGGTTTATCAGGTATGATCGATCGTTTTAAACGTGCACGTGTTAAATTTACAATTGAATCACGTGAAACTGATATTGATTTATTATTTGATAATTTACCAATTCAATCAATAATTGCACCAATTAATTTAATAACAACGCTTGCATTTTTTCGTAATGAGCTTGCATATCAATTTCATAAACGTCATCATCCAACTGGTTTATCAACAACACCAATTGATTCTATATTTCTTAGTACATTTTTTCAAGCACTTGAACAACCTGATCTTATTTATGTATTACGTCGATTATATCGTTCACATAAAAAAAAAGTACTTAATTCATCATCAAGTTACCAACAACAACGTGAAGAATTTATAAAAGTATATGAAAGATTTATTTATCCACTTCTTCATTATAGACAATTACCACCATATGATTTTCATGATGTAACATCATTAAATGAACGACGAAAATTAATTCATGAAATTATTACAAGACAAATACCAAGAAAAAAAATTCCACCACAAGATATTCTTTCAATATTACTTGATCCAGCTTTAACAGATAAATGGACACCATTTACAACAGATGAAACTGCTTTTACATTACAAAAATATATTCATAATTATAAACCTGATGTTATAGCTTAGATTTTTAGTATTTTAAAAGAAAAAGAAAATCATAGAATTAAATAAAAGATTATCATGTAAATAAATTACTATAAGGATTTAGTTTAATAAATAAAATAAATAAAAACTGTTCATTCAACGAAAGAGCTATAATTTTCAAAGTTATTTCTTAGTTCTATACTAAATATTCATTGATTATATTTAAATTTCAAAGAATATATTTATCAGACACATTATTATCAAATCTTTATTCGATATTTCAGATTGAGAATATAAAAAATTAAATATAACTTTCTTTTTTTTCTTAATCATCTCATCAGAAAAAAGGTAGGTGACAGCTACAACAAATATAAAAATAAACAATAATAGTTCGAGAATATTCACTATGACAATTACAGTTCTTTTCTCATTGCTGGATATATAACCAATAATATAAAAGATTGATGTAATCAGCTGTTTGTTATTTGCACTTTAGAAATAGTCAGCCAGCCATCCAAATAAGTGAAAGCAAAAAAAAGAAAAAAGACTAATAATAAAATAAAATTCTATCATTTATTATTATCACTATTATTATTGGAAAAAAGAACGTAAATAATAAAAGCGTATTGCGGGGATTTTACACTTCGATTTCATTCATTAAACCATTTTTCTCCCTAACCCATTTCAAATCTGATGTTCCTATTATTGTGAATGTCAAAATCTAGTAATACAAATTCATCGATTCGCTTGAAACGCGATCATCCAAATAATTCATTAGAAGAATCTAATTCATCAACAAAACCCACATCACCACCAATAAAAAAACAAAAACAACAGCATAATACAAATTCAATGGATAAAGAAACACGTAATCGTTTACCAAATGGTTCATCATCAACATTTATATCATCAAATTCAACAAAAAAACTTGTTATTAAAAATTTAAAAAGTTAATCAAAATTAAAATATAAAATTTAATTTTTTCTTTCTTTTTTTTCTACTAATAAATAGCTTCATCTCTTGTACCACCACCAGATTATTTTGATAAAATATGGCCATTACTTAAACAAGCATTAGAAGCTATTCTTAATGGTACAACAAGTCCAACAAATGAAGAACAACTTTATCGACATATTGATCATTTATGTACGACATCAACAAGTGATACAAATTCTTCTTTACCTAGTCTTCTTTATGATAATTTAAGAAAAGTACTTGATGACCATATTCAAACACTTGTACCTATTTTACTTAAGTAACTTTATTTAAAAATTTTTATCATTTAAAAAAAAACAAATTTTCGTTTTTTAGTGAAACAAATGACAGCAATGATTATCTTCGAATACTTAATTCAATATGGAATGATCATATTATACGATCAGTAAATAATCTAAAATATTCATTTTTAAATTTAATTCCTTTCTTTTTTGTTCATATTCAGAGTCTTATTCGTCAATTATTTATTGTTCTTGATCGAACTTATGTTTTACATGCAGCTGTACCTAGTATATGGTATTTAATCTATTACAAATTTTAAGAAATTATTTTTCTTATTGTTTATTTTTAAAAGGGAACTGAATCAAGATTTATTTCGTCGTCATATAATGCATAATCCAATCATTTCAAATCGGTAAAATTAAAAATAAAATAAAATAAGATATTTATTTTCTTATTTAGATGTATTACTGGTCTTCTTAAATTAATTGAACAAGAAAGACGAGGTGAAACTATTGATCGAAGTTTAATTAAAAATCTTCTTCGTATGTTAATTGATCTTCATGTAAGATTTTATAGAAATAACATTTATATAATTAATTAATACATTATATTTAGAATTGATCTAAATAGAAATAGATCTTTTTGAAAGTAGCTTACGATGAAGGACACTATTTTAATTCGAAATTTCATGATTATTAAAATGTACTAAAAATTTTGAATCAAAACGGATATTTTATTCTTGAGATTATAAAAGCTTCCGTTTCCGCTGAATTTTGTGGATCATTTCAGTCGTCATAAGGTTTCTTCACGAGTAGAATTTTGAGTGAAAATAATCTCTTTCAATTTTCCTATGAATGTTTTATCTGAACTGAAATATTTAGTAGATTTTTAATTTTGACTATTCATGAGCAAAAATAGTTTAGGTACATATTTCTTAAGATTTTAGAGGACACAGAGAAATGATTATAGGCAAATATCATTTGACGAGTTTCTCAAAGAGAATATATCAGAAATCTTAATTAATATGTCTGTTTTATTCTTAGCTTTATCGAAAAGATTTTGAACCATCATTCTTACAAGCAACTGAACAACTTTTTCATAATGAAGGTCGTCAATTAATACAAACATTAGAAATTAGTCAATATCTTCTCCATGTTGAACGACGTCTTCGAGAAGAACAAATTCGAGTAACAAATTATATCGATCAATCAACAAAGTAAAATAAATTTTACAAAAAAAAAAAACGAAAATTTTATTGTTTTTTTCTTTAGAGTTCAACTTATTCATATTGTTGAAAATAATTTAATTACGCTTCATATTAAAGATTTACTTTCAAAAGGTTTTGATACACTTATTGATGAAAATCGTTATACATCAGTTGCATTAATATATAATTTATTTCTTCGTATTGGTCAAACGGGTATTAATGAACTTCGTGAAGCTTTTGGAAATTATATAAAAGTAAAAAAAAACAAACAAACTCAAAATGAAATTTTTATTTTAAATTTTTTTTCTTTTAAAAGAAATATGGCCGTGCACTTGTAATTGATGTTAGTAAAGATGATAAAATGGTTGATGAATTACTTGAATTTAAAGAAAAATTAGATCGTTTTCTTCATGAATGTTTTCGTAATAATGAAAAATTTTCAAATATACTTAAAGATTCATTTGAACATTTTATTAATCAACGTACAAATAAACCAGCTGAATTAATTGGTTTATATTTAATTAATTATTGTTATTTTGAAATATGTTTTTTTTTCTTCTTTTTGTTTTTAGCTAAAGCTGTTGATGCAAGATTACGTACGGGAAATAAAGAAGCATCAGAAGAAGAATTAGAAAAAATTCTTGATAAATTACTAATTTTATTTCGTTTTATTCATGGAAAAGATGTATTTGAAGCATTTTATAAAAAAGATTTAGCAAAACGTTTATTAGTTGGAAAAAGTGCATCAGTTGATGCAGAAAAATCTATGTTACTTAAACTTAAACAAGGTTAAAAAGAAATATATTATTATTAAATTATATATTTAATTCATCTTTATTTGTTTTCTTATTTATAGAATGTGGAAATGTATTTACCAGTAAACTTGAAGGCATGTTTAAAGATATGGAATTGTCAAAAGATATAATGACAGCATTTGATCAAGTAAGATAAATCTATCTTAGAATTCTTTCGATTAAATAATCGTCTACAAACGATAAACTGATAATATCGGAGGTCTATGACCAACAGGAAATTATTTCATATTAAATGGCTTAAATACTTGAATAGAAAATTCGAAGATTATAAATAGAGATATGAGCCAAGCTTGAAATTTTTTTGTATAAAATATGTCAACGATGCTATATTTACAGTATGCTCAATGTTGGATTAGAAAAAAAGTTTTCAATTAACAATCATTCGAGATTGAATCGGTAAAATTATGAATAGTTTTCTACATAAAAACAGTTTCTATGGTAAATGGTTTAGAATTATTTGACTCTAAAATTAGTTTCTCTGTTGATGATTGTAATGTCTAAAATCTTAATGCTTTAACAAAAATGTTTTTCCCGATCCAACATTAGATGTAATCTCAGCTATGATACTGGCATATATATATATGTAGCTAAAACTATAGCTGTATTAATGATAAATTAATGATTCAACAGCTGATGATAATTACGTCGTTGATTGAAATAGTTTTGCCTATAATATATATACTGCAACAATAGTAGAATATGAAAAACAGATGATGATAATATAATTATCGTCGTTTCACAGAAAACAATAATTGATATAATGTAAATGTAATACGACAAATTTATTAAAGAATCCAAATAAAGAAATACAGAAGAAGAAGAATAATAATAACAAATGGAAAAAAAGCATGATTATTGTTTTATAGATAAAAATAGACAGCCTTCAAAATGTGATACGAATATAATTTCATTTTTTCTGTATTAAGTAGTTAAATTTTCTAAATATTCTTATATTCGACAAGTCTTAGGAGACACATTGTAGAGGTTACCGGGATTTATCTTTTGATACTATATAATACATTTAAATTGTATTGAAAGAAGACTATCGTTTTTAAGGATCAACTTTCAGTCTGTTAACTGATCCATTATTGTTATGCCGAACTTCTTCCATTTAATGAGAAAATATCTTTAAAACTACTGGTATGCCTTAACTTTTGTATCGATAGTGAGACAAATAAAATAATTATCTTTTGACGAAAGATTTTTCTATAAAAATTTCATTCCCTCTTAATTATTATTAGAAGTGTGAGCCGAATGATTGAGCTATCATCGGTCAGTGCATCTTGAAATATCGTGTAATAGTTTAACTATTAATCGTCGTTTAATTAAATAATTTTAGTATATGCATGGTCGTGAAATTCCTGGTAATATGACCATGTCTGTTTCTGTGTTAACAATGGGCTTTTGGCCAACATATCAACCAGTTAGTGCTCTGTTACCAGCTGAAGTAATTAGATTTAATTTATTTTATAAATATTTTTTTTATTAATTTTTCCAATTTTCTAGCTTTGTCGATTACAAGAAATATTTACAAAATTTTATTTAAGTAAACATACAGGAAGAAAACTTCAATGGCAATATTCATTAGATCACTGTTTATTAAAAGGATGGTTAAAAGAAAAGGTTTTTATACTTTTTATTAAATATTAAAAACAAATAAATATATTGATTTGTTTTTTTTTTGTATTAGACTGTTAAAGAATTTCAAGTATCACTTTATCAAGCACTTATACTTCTTCTTTTTAATCAACATATGGATCTTAGTTATAAAGATATTCAAGAACATACTAAAATACGTCTGTAATCATTTATTTTCTATGAATAAATATTTTTTTTTTATTTTATAGAAGAAGCAGAATTACACCGTACTTTACAATCATTAGCTTGTGGAAAAATTCGTTTATTAAATAAAAAACCATTAGTAAATAATATTTATTTATTTATTTATTTAAATGCTTATTATTTATAGAGTAAAGATATTAATTTAAATGATCGATTTACATTAAATACATCATTTGATCATAAATTAATTCGAATAAAAATAAATCAAGTACAATTAAAAGAAACAGTTTGTATCAAAAATAAAAATAAAAAAAAAACAACTTTTATCTTTTAATAGCCTGAAGAAAATAGTTCAACAACACAAAGTGTTGTACAGGATCGCCATTATCAAATTGACGCAGCTGTCGTACGAATAATGAAGACACGCAAAACACTTGCACATGCTCAATTAATGTCTGAAGTTTTTGCTCAATTAAAATTTCCAATATCTGTAAAACAAAACAAATCTTTTTTATATAAAAATTAATTTTCTCTTCTTCTTATCTATTTTAGACATCAACAATTAAAACACGAATTGAAAGTTTACTTGAACGTGAATATATGAAACGATCAGCGGAAAATGCTAATGTATATGAATATATAGCCTAATGTACAAAGATAGATATAAATATATATTTTTTATTGGATTTGTATGTTAAGTCATTTCTTCTATTTTTTTTTTGTCTTGTCAACCCTTTTTGTTTGGCTTTTTCTCAAATCACCATGCGCTTATAAAAAAAAGCAATGAAAACCGAGTTTTTTTTGCTATTAAATAAAATATATATATATATGTGTAAATCAAGACTACTATAGGTAAATATTTTCTTTTTATTTTTAATTAATTATTATACACAAGTGAATTTTAAACGATGATTTTTATCTTGCAACAATCCGACAAAGCTTTAGTATGCATTTGAGTATAAAAACAAATGTGCTTTTCTGCTTTTTTGCTAATCAATCTTTGTATACATATATGTATTCAATAAACGAAGGAAAAAAAAGTGCACTGGCCGGGAATCGGACCCGGGTCGCCCGCGTGG